>JAUTBV010101682.1:0-15790 GCA_032361325.1 Lepetodrilus fucensis | reverse complement strand
CTGCCATGCTACATACACTGGCACAGCCTGTAGGCACACATGGTATGACAGATAGCTGTAGTACACTGCCATGCTACATACACTGGCACAGCCTGTAGGCACACATGGTATGACAGATAGCTGTAGTACACTGCCATGCTACTACAATCACTGGCACAGCCTGTAGGCACACATGGTAGCTGTGTAGCTGAGCTGGTGCTGCTGTCTAGTGTTACCAAACACTGAGAGGGTCTGGGGATACACTGTAGACCAGATGGCAATGGTATATACACGTGTACTGCCAAAATAGAACTGTAGTCAGGTCAGGAAAATACCTACTTCATTCTCTACCAGACTGAAGTAGACCGGTTAGAAAACGCTTGTGAACTTGAGTAGATTCAGTTGTAGAAGAACTTGTCCAAATTTACTCAAGACTCAAAACTCTCCTCTGAACATGGCAAGTACTCTCCAAGTATTTTAACCCTCGCCTTGCTGGATTATACAGACATTGTTCTTTAGAACCACTCTGGTTGCCTCCAGCATGGAGAAGGTTAAACAAAATATATTCCAATTACAAAAACATTAGCAAACGTAGATTGCCTCCCTGGTTTAAAAGTGCATGCCAGAATTATAATTTTGTTTGGGATTCCGTAAAATCTGGCAAACTTTCAAAACATCAACAACCTCCCAGGATTTCATGACAAATGCGGAGCAAAGAACGACATAGGAAATGTTGGTATGGGAGTCGGAGTGTATTTATCTGACTTGGATCCCATAGAAGTTGCAGGTGGTCCTCAAGAGAAAATCAACACATTTCTCTTTGTTCTTTCTAGATCAGATTGTACATGGTATGCTGACAATTGGAGGGAAATGAATTGCAATTCTCATGATACTACATGCACATAATTACATAGACTTTGCAATTGTATAGATTTTGCTGGTCCTACTAATTGGCATAATTAGTACCAGTGGGAATAACCACATTGAAGTATACTGACAGTATTGTGGATTGGCTTGACACTACATGTTATGATTTCTGATCAGTATTCACAGGAGCTGTTATTGTTAATGTCACACTGACCTGCTTGCATGTTGATTTTTGTTGTTATTTTAAATTGGGATTTAGATTAGAACCACTTTCAAGATTGTTTCACTAATATTACAGCATGTCAGTTTAGGGCATGAGGAAGCCTGAAACATCTCGTACTGAATGCTGCAGTAACCCTTCTAGCACTGACTGGTAAATAAAGACCAAGGATAATAATTGCATTGCCACAGTACGGTCAGCGCATCCTATCATGATTGCGTCAGAAAGGTATCTTCCACGAACATTGATGCTAGACTCCCTGGAAAGGATTTGGCTACAAAGTCCAAACATTCTACCATTGAGCTGTCAAAATAATAACCATTATTTTTTAATCATGTTTCAGCCGTACATTGCCATCGTTGATTGGGAATATACCTAGAAAGTTTTAGTTTCTGAAGTTGAACAAATTACTATTGACAAACAACTTGATACAAAGCCAGACTACGGTACATCGAACAAATTAGTGCATGATTAATATACCTTTATTAAATAGACTACCCTACAGCTCCACATAGCTAAATAGATGGCTCTAGTGTGTGATTCTACACTTAAATAGGTTACCATGTCATTATGGTAAATAGGTTACAACAGTGAATGATATAGTTAACCCTATCCCTCATGAATTATGACATCTCAAGTTGTTTCCAACATGGATATAGTTAAACCAGACGATGATGTGCCTCATGATCCTACTGAAGAGGTCTGGTAGCCTGGGAGTGTGTCAGAGAGTGTCAGGGCAAGTCAGAGTGAGTGAGTGAATATGGAGTTTAACGTCGCTGCAGGAATTTTTCACCCATTTGCAACAAGGCAAGTCAGAGAGAGTGTCACAAAATAGCTGGACTACTACTAGCAGGCATGCATTAGGGTAGATGTGATCATAGCCTCATAAGCCTGCTGAAGAAGTATAGTAGCCTGGGAGTGTGTCAGGGCAAGTCTGAGTGTGTGAGGGCAAGTCTGAGAGAGTCAGGGCAAATCAGAGAGTGTCAGGGCAAATCAGAGTGTCAAGGCAAGTCTGAGAGTGTCAGGGAAAGTATGGGAGCATCAGAGCAAGTCTGAGAGTGTCAGGGCAAATCAGATAGTGTGTCATAGATTAGCTGGACTCCTAAAATGAGGCATGTATTGGGTATAGGTGTATGGTGTTATCTGTGGTACTGATAGCCTGATCTGGAAGGTGATGGATGTCCTGCAGTCTGACACAACACACAGGGCCATCTGTTTCTCCTCCAGCCTAGTTAGATGTTATCTCTTCCTGTAACAGTTCTTCCTAAATTCTTACCAAACTCACAATACAAGCAATTAACATAGATAATATCTATCACCTGTGCTGCATTTTCAATCATGTTCTTAAACATTTGTGTACATAAATTTTCCTTCTAGTTATACAAATTGCTTTTTCTGGACGCTTTTCTTTAAAGGTTTCTGGAGGCTTTTCTTAATAAAAATAACAACTACCAAAATAACTAATTTGTTGCCCACCATTTACTTTTGTAATACTAAAAAGGCCTCATTAGATATGCTAAATTTCTTCTTGTTTTGCTATGTTAACCCTCTTGATACCTGCTGGATTAGGTACATACAGATACTGCTCTAGGGCCTTCAGCATAGTGAGAGCAAAGTCAATCTAAGTTTAACACTGCACTGGATCAGGAAATAATTAATTGCTAGCAGGAAATCTTGGCATCGAATTTCATTAGTTGGTTATTAGACACATGGGAATATGCCAAGGTATAACTGGTACTTTGAAAAATGCATGCATAGTATCAGTTGTGATTCATCTGAAACAAGTCCATCTGTTTGTCTGTCTGCCTGCATTTATTTATTTATTTATTCCATCTGTTCTGTCTGGTAGTCTTTATATCTAATTATAATAAATTTATAACACAATATATATATTCTGTACATGATAAATATAATTAGGCAACACACTGACAGGCCTCCTAATGTTACTACACATTCATAAGGATCTCCTCACTGATGCAGCCTAGTTCTATCTCCTGTACAGGTCCTTATCTCTCTGACCAGGGCTAAGATACAGAATCACAGAAACGGAACCCAAGTCGGCTATCTGAGAGATAGCATTGGTCCTCCAATCACAGCTGGTGTACACCAGGGTAGATAAGACCTCATCCCCCTCAGTCTATATCATAACCAGTGATAACTGCTCCTACCGCCCATATCAGATATGGCATATGGCCTTTCCTGTATGATACCATAGTTCAATCCTACGAAAATTACTCAGAAAAATGTTGCAATGACGTAGTGATGTTGTAATGGCATATAGGATCACCATTGATCACAGATTATTTCGTGGAGGGGTTCCTTGGAATGATTTAAAACGTGAATATATACAATTGCATTTAGACAACAGTAAACATAAATAAAAGAAATCATTGATATCTGTGATTGTCCACCGTTAACCTTCTCCCTGCTGGATTAGGCACTGTTCTTTAAGGCATTTTCGGTTGCTTCCAGCATGGAGAGGGTTAATAATTAACTCTCTCCTTACTGACGTGGGCACAGGTGCTGCTTCTTAGAACATTCCTGGTTACCTCCAGCATGGTATGGGGAGATAAATGAACATAGAATAATACCTAGAAGAACATAAACATGCATGCTTGATGTTTTAGTCAAGAAATGGACACGAAGAGTTTGGTTCAGTGACTATGACCGCACAACTTGAATATTTTGTTGAAAAACCAATGACATAAATATTATAATAAAGGTGTCAGAGGAAGATAGTCATGTAAGAACATTTTTTTTATGGTTCCCAAAAAAATGTCCAAACTTTTAGTGTCCACTGAATTTGACTGTCATCGTGGTGACAAATTCTTACCTCATCATTATTACTCCCCTTGAAGTTGTGGACGGCCTTGACATGTTTCGGTGTGCCCTCCGACATCTTGATGAACTTGGGCCTGATGGGTGGCGGGGGTGGAGGGGCGGGGTTCAAGTGCGGCACGTACTGGTGGTAGTTGCCTGGTATGATGGACTCTATAGGCTCGTAGTCATTGTCCACACTGTCGCGACACACGCTGCTGTCCTCCTCGCAGTGGCTGATCTGACTTCCTGTCTGACTCCCTGTCTGACTTCCTGTCCCACTGCTGGCACTGGCATCTGCGGGAGAACCGGTCAGAGACGCGATGAAGTCGTTGATCTCGTTAACGATCTCGATATAATCGTCCGTAAACTCTGTACTGTCCGTCTTACTCGTCTCCATATTAAAATCGCTCGTTTATTATAAAATGTATGAAATTGTTAGTATCACAGGTAATAAGCAATGAAACCTCTCGCTTATTATTAATCCCCGAAATCACTAGTGTCGCAGTAAATAAGTAATATCGTTCTCCCTCAAGTGATGTAGTATTATTGATTTAGTCAAAAACAGATCATGGGTCGGTGATCAGAGTAGAATGCAAGATGTCACATGTTTCTATGAGAATGTAGTCGGTACATCTTCTAGAAGTCGGTCTATGGCTACATCACACACAGCAACACATCTGTGGCATAGCATAGATGCCCGATAAGTAAAACGCCATTCTCAAAACTGTAATGATCCCTCAGAGAAATGTAAAACTCTTGGTTCCGTCAGTCAATCATTCCAAGGAATGCAATCTACAGAATTAATTTAAATTGTTTCATTAATTGGTCATTCACAAATATTATCCACGATGGTAACTTAAAGCGGCTGCAGATACTCCCGTGAACACAAACACTTCCAGTACGTGGAAACTAAAGCAGCCTACTCTCAACACAGACATTCCCAGCTACTGAAATCCTAGCTGCATGTTCTGAAACATCAACAACCGAGAACCGCTTCTCTCCACAGATTCCAACACAAGATTCCGCGATTTCCTCTAGCAACACAAGTTTGACAAGAGAAGTAAATCCAGCATCCTAGCCATGTATATACTATCTAATAGAAGACAGTTAACTCCTGCATTCAGACATGTGCAGTACAACCCCAGTGGAAGAACTAGACTCCAGTCTCCATTTCTGACAGAGAGTAATTCTGATTGGACGAGCTCAGCTTATTTGCAGACAGTCACTCACAGTCAGCGCTCACACTGGTCTAATTGACGAAGCGCTCATCTCTCAGAGGCTGAGACACTCTGAGAGCCAGGAACTAAAAATACCCTATGTAGGTATCACATAGACCAGTAGACTGGAAGGAGCCTGTGGGTGGGTGAACTTGAAGGGGGTGGGTGAGGGGGGTGCAATCTCAGCTGGCTGATGGGACGGATGTGCCACTTTAAAAACTTTGATAAGGCAAGTGATATGACATTATATATTGGCAACATCCGAGTGCCTTTAAGGTAAGTTTTAGAGAAATATTAATGTGTATTTTATCGCTAGCGATAGAGCTGTATTCAACACTATACTTTGTGCTTGTTTGTGGCGTGTATTTTTAGGGTGTCTATAGAAGCTGTAGACAGGGTAAATGGTGATTTAACATTACGAACAGACTAGGATGAATTTGTGAACATGCAGTGAAGTCAAGGGACTTTTCCTTGCTGTAAGCTCCTCATTAACCAATTTATGTCAGCTGATGTAATTGTGTTGAACTTTGAATGATGGATACTGCTCTGTGTTCACCACATGTGAGCCATGTAATACAACTAGCTCTAATACTTAATTTGAATCTAACATTTATACTTTATTATCTGCATAGTGAACGATTGGTTGGTTGGTTGCCTGGTTTGGTGTTTAAAGCCACTTTCAATAATGTTTCACTTACATCATGGCTTGTATATAGTGAACTAACAGCATTTTTACAATAACATTTTATTATAAGGCAGCATAACATGAACAAACCCATTATTGTTAAAAAGCCATAAGGTACATTGATAAAATCCCAAAGTGTTTCTCTTTCATTTCTATTGATTTAGAAATGACTCAAATGAGCTATATTTATTGTGCGAATGGTGAGTTAAAATGGCAGATTTATCATTTTAAAGTCATCTCAATTTCAACATGCTGCGGTATATAAACAATAGCTTATTTTGACATTAATAGAAATTAAATGATAAATGTTTAGGCAGTCGGGTGATAAATAAAATATGCAAAGATGGCATTTCAAAGCGAAATAGTTAACATGTCTAAAACTAATCGTTGAATAGGTACAGCATGTATTATTTTATTATAAGGAATTATTGCCCATATGAATGAATGAATTAGTGCTTTATGTCACAGCGGTTATATTTCACCTAACAATATCATTTCATTCTTTACAATATATCTTGAGCATGAAATTTGAAAAGGATATTATTGATACAGTGATTTGATTACATTATTTCAAATATGTATAAACACACCCCTATTTCGTAGATTATCTCAGTAAATACTTCATGGAATAAAAAACAAAAAACTTCATTTTCTTATTTCATTTGCAAGTGAGGGTATGTGAAGAAGAGCATCAGCAGGTGCAAATAGAGCCTTTTTACCCGTTGCTTCTTTCGAACGTCGTCCCTCTGCATAAAATAATACTTAGTCAAAATATTTGGTGATCGTTATATAAACAGATTTTTTATTACTGGTGCAATATTTATTAATTTTTAATTTTGGTTAGGGCAAATAAAATAAGATTTTTAAAAAAATGTTTTTTTTTCATTCCATGAAGTATTTGCCGAGATAATCTACGAAATAGAGGTGTCAATGCATTTAATTCCAAACTATAACGAGCACCTAGAAACCTTATACGAAGCTACAGTAAGTATTTTTTCAGTAAAGCTCCATGTAGTTTCCGCCACAGCTGAAGCACTGGAAATTCCATTACATTTGGCACATCTGGGATAAATAACATTAAGTATCCTTGGAGCATCACTTCCCCTTAGTTCTACTCAACTCCAGCAGTCAGCCAGGACATCTATCACCCACAGGACAACTTGCCATGTCCTTGTAGTAACATCAAGGACATTTTTTCGGTGCCAGGACTTCACTTTACTGTCCAGGTTAGTGCGAGTACTGGTGAAGACCAGAGGGGTGAAAGGGTTATCTCAACTTATCTGTCTGTTTGAACAGAAGCAGAAAAAGCTGATGTATCACGTTTTATCAACTATGCTAATCAATATGTTCCTCGACCAATGATTAAAGACAAGTTGGCACTTTATTATAGATGTTTGACCATTTAACTTAATAACAAAAATTTACAAATTGGGATAAACTAGTTGTATTTCCAGTGGTTGAGAATTTATTTAACTTTCTTCATGCTGCATATAACTAAAGATGCAAAAGCATCCGATTTAATTAATTAAACATGTTGATGAATACTAAGCATATTACTGACTTTAGTTGCACATTAATTTACTGTATATATTATTATTTATTTATTTAATTTATTATTACCGGTATATTATTTTTGGGGGGCAGGGTGCTTATTTTATTTTATTTTTAAATAGCAGACACAGGGTATGGTATAGTGGAGAAACATTACATGTACAGTGTGTGTGTGCGTGTGTGTGCCTGGGGGTCATGTACTGAGACAACAAACCCTGGATGAGTTGACACGACACTGACAACCTGTCATATATTCCAGTAATATTTATAGATCCCAGAAGCATAAACATTTTGCCTCATCAGTTGGAGGAAAACCGACACATCTGTATCAGTGTATATGAACTTGTGGTGCATCTTAACATCTGTTGATGTAGCAAAATTGATTGTCCATTCATAATGTTGATAAACTAACGGCTTTGGAAGTACAAACATGATTTTATGTATGTCGAGTGAATGTACTTTGCAGTTATACTATAGCTAAGAACTAGTCCAAAACAACCACAAATATCTGTGATGATATGCCTTTAAACATGTTTAAATAGGACAGTTCTATGCCAATATATATTCTGATATAACACTATCATTATAACCATGATAACCAGTTACATATTGAATCTAGTACTAGCCATCTACTATTTGTTATCAGGTTCTTTCGGAGGTTTCCTTCATGTAAATAGTGTTTTATTTTACCAATACACAATTATAAATAATAACGTACTAATTAAGATTAGACCAAATCTGTAAATGTGATTGTGTGCTTGTAAATGTGACTTATAATATAGAATAAATAATAAATATATATCCCATTTGTTTATAACCACCATGTTAACAATTTTTTAGCATGACGACTGAAGAGGGAATTCTGTATATTTGATTCCCACCCAGTGGCAATGTTATAGTTGAGAAAATTTGATTCCCAATAAAGTTTCACCCTAGCGGTGAATGTTGCAATAAACCTGCAAGCACTGGCTGGTACTGACAAGATCAAGGATTATAACTGCATTGCCACTCTACAGACAACTTGCATCCTATCATTGTATCAATATCGCGTCAGAAAGGTAACTTTTGCGAAAATGTTACTGGTAAAGAGAGGGGGGAAAAGGTGATAATCATACAGGTTGAACAGAGAAGGTCAAATGTTGCTTATACATGTACTACCACACTAACATGTATGTGCAGACAATTATATGGAATAGGACAATGTCACAGTTGCGGAATTATCGAACCCTTGACCATCCTTATATTTCTTGTATCTATTAAATAAGAAGTATGTTCATGTTTTATTCACAAAGTTATGTCAATATGGTAAATGAATAATCCCATAATGCACATAGCTCCACCCGCTAATACTGCGATACATTACTCACAAGGTAAAACAATCAAAACTGCCGTAGGTTTATTGAAATGCAAGATAGGACGCTAGTACTAGTACAGTCTATTTCTGAAGAAATAATTATATAGTCGACTCTAGATCATGAAGGAAGGCATGAGCGAGCAGAAGATAAAACATGTAGTTTATCAGTGCCTAGCCACGGTTTTGTAACTATTTTGTTACCTATTAATATTTAGACATGTCTTATCGGCATTCAGATGATAAGGCATATCCGTAGCTCTATAATCACTAAATCAGTATCATGACTATGGAATCTATGGATGGTGCAATAAATATGAAATAGGGCACAAAATAGTTAATGCAACTGCAGCACCTAATAACAGATTATAAATGTTTTGATAATGTGCTAACTCATCGAACAATCTTGCACTTCTCAATATATATAATTTGATGACAGCATCACTCCTAGGCTATTGTATGGACATTGGTGCCAGTTCATGACATTTGAAGATAGATCTGTCAACAATAATGAGAAACAAGACACACATTGGATCTTGTACACATTGTGTACAGGTAGTTCCAGTTCTGGACAGTCTCAAAACCTATAAATTAATAGAAAGTATCTACTAGTATTATTACTTACAAACAAATGTAGAAACCGACTGAATGATCAGAGGAACAACATCTCAGTCACGACATAATCGGAACAAAAACAAGGAACCGACATACTTGACACACTGACATTCGACTTGCATTGTACGTGCGCATCTGCCGCCACGACCTTAATATCGGCGCCATTACTTACCAACGTGTTAACTGCTGACACCAAACACGCTTCCCTGCGTCTTGGGTCAAGTATTTAGCCGTAAACAGCAGAATTCTGGATCAAATCGGCTTCAAAATGATGAATATGCGAGTATGGCTACCGATGACGTCATTCGTAATAAACCCAAAAGATCGATCAAAGGGAAATAACTCCATATCAGCCGGTGCCCGCAGGGTTGTGACTCATTTTTATAGGAAGTTTTCACGCATGTGTCACCATTCTTTATGTCACTTTACATTGTGTCGATGCTGTGTACATTTCCTATTTTAGCTTTGATTGTTTTATATGGACAATAAAAGAGAATCAATACACAATCGTGTAAATAAAAGAAAAAGAGATAGATTAATTTAGAACATTTAGGTTTTATAAGCCTATAATCTATATATGCATGCCATAGATTTGTATCAGTTTGAACAAAAACCTATATGTAGGCCTAGACCATATTATAATTAGTAATTATAAATAAGCACACATTCAATTGATATATATTTCTTGCACATAAAGTCATAATGCTCCTTGTGTAGGCCTACTCGTATTAAATATATGAGGATCGAAAACAGATGGGAGTCTAATCATGAACATTAAGCTTAATTAATGTATTTCTGCACGCATGAGAAATGCAATGCGGCAAATAAGTAGGCCTAGATCTATGATTCTTTATTCATGTTTTGTTCATTTGCATTTGTAACCTACTCTCGCTGACCATTATTTATCTACTTGCTCCCAAAATATAAGTGTGGATAAATTGCTGGTTGCCCAATATCTAATAGCTATTAAAATACTCTTTTTTTTTTAATACTAAGGCAGTTGGATTCAGTAGGCCTAGGGGAAGGGGCTGTATATTGGGTATGGTTCTTTATAGGACCACCCCTCGTTTAAGCCTTTTTACCAGGTATATTTTCCCATCGTTACACTGGATTGACCAGTCTGATGTCATGATGACAACCAGAACATAAAACAACAGATGAAATTACTTAATCGAGTAAAATCGATAAAAATCACTTTTCCCTATAGTGAATATGTTCACTAAGTATCGAATAACTAATATGATATGAAACACATTTTAATTATTGTTGTATGATCGCTGAGTTAGTTATTTGTCAGTACAAGTTCAACAACGTTTTAGTCATCGATCGACATTATGATGTGTTTTGCATCGCTGCACTGTCTTTTCCAATGTTGCTCCACTACATAAAATTATTTATTATATTTTTTAATAAAAATACTATTCTATCAGAGAACCTCTGTGATATAGGCCTATTTAAATAGTATCGTTTGTTACTAACAAGAACATGCTATTGAGATTAATTACGAAGTCTGCAAATGGTGGATGCATTAATAGGCCTACATCAGTTACAAAATCGGAAAATATGTGCATCAATCGACAATCGTGTAGACTTGCCGCCATAATTTTATTATAGTCCTGCAGAAATACATAAAAGTGTGTTTTAGATAAAATGTTTTAAAATTAAATATTAAATATGCTCGAGTCGATATGGATAGCTAGGGAAATAATGACCGATATTCAAGTGTAGCCTACCTTTTAGTGGGAATGTAACCTATGTGGGTTTGTTTTTTGTTAGTAATTTATACGTGTTCTGAAGAGTGTTGTAATAATTTTATTTGATGCTGATTACAAGCTAGCTTAATTATTCAACAGATTAATTCATAATCGCATTAAATTCTAGCTAGTGAACATGTTTCTCTGAAATATCATTCCAACGACAAGAGAAACATTATTCACAGGGGAGACAACTCGTAAGGTGCGCCATTTTGGATGTGGACAAAGTCAAATTGTATCTCGTAGAAATCGTTATTTGGTTCATATAACAGCTAATATATTGTTCTAATTTAGTGTCGAAGATATGTTTGGTGGGTATATACATGTGTTGAATAGCATTAATTAAACTTTTGCATGTAATTGATCTAAAAGATTGAAAACATTGCCGATTTCATCAACACAACATGGCCGATCGTTTCCGCATTGTGAAGCATGATACGACGCTTCACTCACTTAATAAATCTCAACACAAATATTTCTCTAAAGTAATCGCAAACATTAGTTAAGGATCTAGATTGTGGCATCTACATGCCCTTAAAAGCTTTGTTGTTGCATTTAAGGCAAGAATATTTATTAATGTTGCAGCATTATCATGAAGATGTTGTCAAACTCTAATGACTGAAAGTTGCAGAAAGATTAGATTTTATGTCAGAATAGATGATTAATAATAATATACCATAACATCGATGCTTCATCTAATATTATTTTATTCCAGTTAAATAAATATGGTCAATCAGGGATGATAACATGACAACAACATAGTGGATGGTGACTGTCAACTTGCACAGATCCCTGGGCTCACGTAAAATGATGTCTGAAGATGTCCACATTCATCGTAGCCGCTTCACATCATCGTCGTACATGCGACTGGTGGGGTCTGACCACGACTGCGATCTCGTCATGTTGGACCACTGCTACTCCAAGCCGTGGAGTGCACACCCAGACGCCAGCAATGCTAGGCCTATGCGCACACTGTTCATGGCAAAGTTCCCTCGCATACAAACAGACACATCAGGGTTGGTTTTATGATTTGCTTTACAGTACACGTCAGACTGTGTATATATTGTGTAACTTGATAAGCTTAATGCATGTATGCTTAGCATGCTCAGAGAATAGAAAAAGACAACTGATCCATTAACTGGAGTAATAATATGTGGCTCTTTGAAAATCTTATAGATCTGTTATTATTATTATCATTATGAATTAATTGTGGGTTTCCTCCTGGTATAAACTGACAAGTAGTGATATTAGTGAATGAATCTAGAAAGTAAACCCCAATCAAAAATCAAATTAAATTAGTGTCTTGTTGTTAATTTACTTTTCATATTACAACCTTCTTGTAGTCTTAATGACTATTTTAGAGAGTTTGGTAGGTTAACATGATAAATTCATGTTTTTTTAATCTTTGTAGTGCTCTGAGTATACTTACTAGTGTATGGAGTGTAATGTCTCAACAGTACAAATACCACTATCATTTATTATTATTATTATAATAACACTATCTAAACATGTTACTGTAAATGCTTATTCTGTTTGTGTGTACGCTTCCAGTGATGACAATCAGATAATAGACGTGGAGACTGAGCCTCCCGCCCCCACACTTCCATACGACCTGACCAAGGCGCGCAGCGTGATGAACGAGTGCGAGCGACACGTCAGCTTTGCCCGCGTGGAGGAGGGGCCAGAAGACTGGGAGGATCACATTGTCAGGTAACCGTGGTAACAATCTGGTAGTTGGGTAACCTGTGGTAAGTCTGGTAACCGTGGTAACAACCTGAAAGTTAAAGTAACTCGTAACATTCTAGTATTTATGGCTTGTAGTAATAATCTGGTAGACAGGTAACTGGTAACAATTAGTTCAACATTAATTGTAATTTTTGTAATAAAGAGTATATTTAAAGTGTCCGGTAAACATAAGAAATAGTGTCATTTTATTGTTTTCACAGGACTGGGTGGACCATGCAACAGAACCGTCTGTTCACCAAGGTGATGAAAGCTCTGCAGGCTGACCGACTAGCTAGACTCAGCTGTGAAGGGGTAATTAGCCTGAGAACAATATCCATACATATCTACCTTGTCTTATATACGCTTACAGTACAGCAAGAGTATATAGCTCTACCTTGCATTCAAGAATACATTTGTCATGCATGGGTGAAAGATTCCTGTTGTGACAATAAACAAATAATTTTCACTCACTCGAGAATGCATACATTTAACTCATTAGTAATATTAACTTTATGATTTTGAAAAGTATTTTATACATACATATTATTGTCAGTATATTATTTTTCTGTATTCGTTCACTAACTCGTATCAACATTACAATTTATTTTGCTTGTCTTTAGCTGGACACAGAGCCGATCCTGAGACGAATCCACATTGACAAGACGGCCAAGAGAGTTCGCCAGGCCCTGGCCAGTGTAGGATGGGTAGCATTCTTTCTGTGTACTCACCCCACTCCACACTCCCTAACTGCTGTCTGTGTCAGCATGTGCATGTGTCCATCTCCATACTTCTGTAGTGTTTGCACTGGGTTCTCGCAGAGTTCTTCCTAGGTTTTCACTAGGTTCGGTCCGTGTTTTCACCATGTTCAGTGTGTTTTCACTAGTTTCTCTTTGTGTTTTAACCATGTTCAGTGTGTTTTCACTAGTTTCTCTTTGTGTTTTCACCATGTTCAGTGTGTTTTCACTAGTTTCTCTTTGTGTTTTCACCATGTTCACTGTATTTCAACTATGTTCTCAATGTGTTATCTTCGTATTGTCAGTGTGTTCTCCTGACTTTTAGCATCTTTAGTACTAAACTACTCGTGGGCTATCAGGAAATACCACATCATAGAAGAGTGTAGAAGTTAAAGCAAGAATGGTGCCATAACATTTTCATCCTAATAGGACCGTTAATAGTCAATATTTAATTAAAACTTACATAGTCCAAATTATCATTGCACTGTTGACCTAGTTGACCCAGTTGTGAACTTTTGAGTGACTCACTATAAGTTATACCGCCACTATTTGTTAAATGAACACTTTTTCTGGAATGTTTCTGATGCTAGTATTTTATTTAATATAACATACGTATTTGTCACATATGGGTGAATAATTGTTGGATTCGTGTTAAAAAATAATTCACTCATTATATGGTTCGATAAGAAGTTGATTGATGCCCAGTCAAATAAGAGCTTAAATATGCAGTTGATGGAGGTTCATTGTCACATGATGCACACAGTCCATAGATTGTAAATATATTCTCTATATCGTATTCGTAACATTTCCATGTATCCATTAATGCATTAATTGAGACGTACACCAATCTCATACACACTAAGACGTACACCAATCTCATACACGTGTATTTGTAACATTTCCATGTATCCGTCGACAGAGTGATTAAAGCATTAATTAAAACGTACACCAATCTCATACACGTGTATTTGGTTGCAGGATATGAAGTTGGCACAGTGGCTGCACATCCTGTTGTTTGAGAATCTCAGCCTGTCTCTCCTTGCTGCCTATCTAGACGTCCTGCAGTCACTCAAAGCTAAGGTGAAAATATAGCAGAAATAATAGTAGAATAAATACATTACCTAGTTTCGATTACTGGGTTCATCAGACAATTGCATTTCCAATACTGAGCTATGTTAGTTCAGGTGCCCGTTGCACGACACTCTTGTAGTGCTACAATAGTTGTAACTTGGCTCCTGCCACAATAGAAAGCGTTGACGTTACAATAGTTGTAGCCTACAAGAGCGTCGTGCAACGGGCTTCCATGTTGAGGACGCAGGACGCCATGTTAGATTCCTCTAACAACAAATACTAGCCTAGAAAGTTGTCAATGCTATCCATCGCTCATTCACTTTTGCTCCATTGTTTACTTAATGCTTTCTTTTATTGTATGTACAGCACAGCGTTAATTCCGATAATGTAGCGATACTATATCTAAGCCACGATATCATTCCACGGGTGCTTTTGCCAAAGCTTTGATGAGAACACAGAATACGTTAAAATAATATGTGTTTTCGCCAAGGATTATGATAAGCGGTAGGTTATGGCTATATACTACATTACTGGGCTAAATTATCAAAGCAAGATTGTCTGTATTTATTTACACAGGAAAGCAAACCTAGACGTATTATGATACTGATCCTAACAATTACGGTATTTCAAGAATGGTATAACATTTCTTCTGATCGCATCGTTTCTCTTCCAGTAAATCACGCTTGCTGTGGTCAAATCGCATTTTTCATCTGGCATGAAAATCTATTTAGAGGCCGTAAATTAAAAGGAAAAGAGAGTAATCTACATGTATGAGGTCGTGTTGAAGCCTGCCTCTCACGATTGGACACAAATAGAAACGTTTTTCTTTCATTCAATGTAATATCGTAAATGGAAAGTTATGTCACACAAAGACCACAATATACACAGATATACAATAAGTAAATGTTATGTTCTCTGTCTCCGCGGTTAGCGAGTACACATTATTACTAAAGTGAATATCAATATAATTTGTTCAACAGCAGATACATTGTTCACAAATCCGTTATATAAATGATCCTTAGACAAATGATCCATACATTAAAAAAATACACTTCAGTCGGTAAATTACTGATAAAGGACCTAAAACCTGTGAGTATACAGTTTATCCGTCTGCGTATGTTCTGAATAATAATAATAATAATAATAATAATAATAATAATAATAATAATAATAATAATAAATAATAATAATAATAATAATA
>JAUTBV010101671.1:0-15791 GCA_032361325.1 Lepetodrilus fucensis | reverse complement strand
TAAAAGTATATACACCCGTTACTTACTTAATTATACGAGTGTGTGTGTGTGTGTGTGTGTGTGTGTGTGCATGTTATCGTAGGTGCATGTATTAAATGGAATTTACAAGGACCTTTTAGTATCTAAATAATAGGTACCGCATATTTAAAATAACAAGTCGAGTTGCCTATACAGCGAATTAATATTATCGGCCTACCACACATTCTGAACGCGCCCTATAATCTAACATAACGCTTATCAAAATATATAGCTTGTAGTCAGTTGTGAGACATTGGTTTAACTGCATCAGGAGCACGTATATAGATCTACATCAGATACTAATTAACTACGGAACAGTAGATATGATTTCAGCATACTATAACTAGCGTACGTTTGCAATGGGCACGGATGTAAAGTAGATTACAGATGCGGCTTACTAATGTTTATCACAAACTTTGTTGGATATCACGCCGGGAGTGCATTGCTAATATGAAGCAACCAAACCCATTTGATTTCAGTGAGAATTAGAAACATAAAATACGAAAATTAATCAAATAAAATGTGAATTTTCTTTATCGAAAAACATTGAAGCGTGTTCGCGAATGGTAACAGCAATATTAAAAAACTCAACTTAAATTTTATTTAGTATTTGGTCTTCCAAATGAGAAGAGGAATACAGTGATTATTTTCATGGATGTCATTCAGAATAAAACATCATGTAGTATTAACTATAACTAAAATAGATATCTCCCAATTCCTCTAAATTAAATTATATGTTTATTGTCCTACTCGACTAAATAAAACTTCTTAGTGTTATTAAAAATCCCACCATAAAATAAAACTATCTCTGTCTACTAGTGCCCACTACACATTACACGACATAATGCCAATTTAGTATTTCAAGATAGTCTGAGATAGATACATACTTTATATCTGATTTGTTGCATTGCCAACTGTATGAGTATACACGCATTGTATTTAAAGATAATTTAATGGATCATGTTTTATTTTGTTGATATTTATGAGCGTTATTTTTCTGAATGTATGTTATTATAAAATATGTTATTTTATTACATAAATAACACCACAATGGATTGAAAACTCGAAGGCACATATTAGATCAAATCTACATCATTTAAGTGAATAATTTCATATTGATAATATTAACTCATTATTTCATTCCACTGTGAAAATTGAATTTTTGAGGTAATTCTAAAACCAGCGCTAATTCCCTTTCATAGTGCCCGTCTATCGATTGCTAACTTCAAAAGGAAATTATAGTCGATAATAATATATGCGCTACCCGCGCACGCTGATATTGCTTTATGTAATTGTTAAGCATTGTTATAAAGTACATATTAATATAGACCATACAGTATTGTGAATGGTGAACTTTTCAAGGAATGAAAACACTCAATGTATATATGCTTAATAAGTTCTATTTTACTAGGAAACAATAATTATATGCTCACGGATGTACTATTACTAATTACTAACATATTGATATCTACTTATATATAAAGTCACAGTGGTACAATAATGTAACCTATTTTGAGATATCTGAGACATTTAAATACTTAATTTTATTATTTACTATTTCACGAAACTGTGAAATGTCAAAATACTATAGATATAATATGAAAATAAATCATGAACTTACCAATGATACTGTGATATTATTGCGGTCAAAATTCTCCCTGAGTATGATAAATTATGAACCAAAGTTTAATATATAATTTGTGCTATACAATATAAAATACAGTATTGTACAGAACCAATGCTTATTTGAAGGAATATGTCACCTTAGAAAATACATTTAGAAATATGTTAATAGTCATACAGCATTGGGTGGCATGGAATTGTATAATTGGCTAGCATCAAAGTCTACCCAGAGGCTATACTAATGTACATATTGATATTTAGAAAATGCTTACAGGCCAACTTGAATAACTAACACTGTCTGCGAATACTGGACTGTTGCTAACTAGTCTACTATTGATATGTTAAACTATGCAATTTAGTATTGCTTTGAACTAAGTGTAATGGGCGTTATAAAGGTTTGTATTAATGTGTTATATCGAAGCACTATTTAATAATGTATTTCATAATAATGAAATAGCTACAATAATAACGGAAGGTCGTTCCAGATCTAGAAGAATGAATGTTTTACTAATATAATTTCATTTAACCTGTACTTTGGCTACTGATTAAAAACAAATAATTAAAAAATAACACGTTTTGACTTTAGCTTTGTAAGTGTGTAAGTGTAAAACTCGAGAGATTTGATGATGGTCTAGTATCGTATCATGAAAAAAATAATTGGTAAGGAATTCATTGCAAATGTTATTCTCCCATTGTTGTGGAGTGAAACTGTTTGTGGTATACTATATAGTATACAGTGGACATATACTATACCGACATTGTTTTGTAAATTGGGACATTTTCAAAAGTTGAAATGTAACATTGTAATCGAAATTAAATTTGATAATTTGCTTTCCATAACTGCATATATTGATGGAGTCTACTCAAGAACTAAAACTAATAATATTCAACTTCATATATGATTTATATGCTTACATGTGCACTTCAGACAATAATATTATTTATGGTAAGTTAACGCGAAAACTATACAAATAAATATCCTCATTATTTTTCCATCATAAAACTTAAGAGAAGACAATTGATAATCTGAAATACTCGTATTTGTGTTTTTGTTGTTGTTGTGTAGATCTAACAAAATAATTGTGTACGGGATAAAATTAATAATATTTGTTTTTAGTATTGTTACAAACTGTCTGTGTAAGTTTGACCACGGCTTCTACTGGAGAATCCCTGTGGTAAGTTTTTAACCTTTATCATCTCTATCGATTAGGAATGTATAAAACTCGGCTTTTCCTGGCGATATTCTTTGCAACATAAACTGTGTACAGGACATGGCTATCATCCTGAGAACGGTATAGGATTTATCAGGGAAATTGCACGCGCAGAATGACAGACAGATTTGGGGTTGAGATTATCATGAAAGCTCCACTCTGAAACCAGCCCATTCTTACACATATATTCAAGATTCAAGTTCATGTGCTGTCTCAGAAAATATATATTTTTTTATCATAGTTTATACATTGTTTAGAAATAAACAAATATGTTCATGAGTTTGCGCGATTTTGAAGAAGCCTATTGTCGAACGGCGGTATATTTAGCAGTTTGTCCGAATTCCTGTGTTTCTTTTCTAGGTTGGGTGCATATTTTAGACAGAACCGACAAGTCTGAGTTATCTACAAGTGCGGCAAGCAGCTCTTTGAAATACATCGCTTTTGACAGCAGTGAAATACGACCTATTATTTCGATGAGAACACGATAAGAACAGGGAACCGGCTTCAGAAACCACTCAGTCTAGAATTATGATGCTGAGAAAAGTTATAGCCGTAAAAAGAATTCGCTGTATGCTATAGTAAACTCCATAGTTTGATAAAGCACAACTTGATTTGTGTATCTCTTTCAGCGGTTAATCACTGTAATAATCTACATGTTTTTTTCCCTACGTCTCTATTGATACGTATATTAGTGTTTAATGTCGGTGGAACACACTGCACATGGACCCGGCTGTTGGACTAAAACAATCCCGGTTTTGTTCCCGTTTTGCTTTTTGTTTTAGCTGGCACCCAAGCCTGCAATCACCTGGGGGAGAGGGCTCCACGGTCCTAATGACTTTTCCAGCCGCAAAATATAAGTCAGAGCAGAGCAGAGCTGGAAGAATTCTTTCAGAGACTTAGAAAGAAGAGATCTTTCAACAACTCTCTAAACTAGGCGCAGTGTGAGCAACCCAGGTGGCCGGAGGGAGGGAAGGAGGGGGAGGGATGGAGGGAGGGAAGAGGAGGGAGGAGACGGTATTTTCTGAGGTTTCATACTTCTGCATCTTGCACTGAATTTTAAATCACAAGACTTTTACATCGGAAACCCAAGAAATTGGCTTTCAGTTTTAAATAACCAACTCATTCATTGTCCGTGGATTTAAAACCCAAGAGAAATTTACAGAATAAAACTGTCGATTAGAAAAATATCCTGTCTCCACATGGCGCTATGTCTCCAGCGGTTAATCCTTAATCAGAGAAGACAGAAAATCGCTAGAACATGTAGCATTTCATTGATGGGAGGAACTTGCAATGTAATTATTTGCAGATGAAACACTTAATTGCAGGTCCAAGTAATTTAATCTTTGATTTTATTTTGAAATATGCAAATGCATCACAATGACATTTGTCCAGAAAATTACGAGAGGATAGGTACACACAGCCGCTGTTTCAACATTTGATTAAATTAAGTTTTATTGAACAATTTGTCATTAATACACAACCCTCTTCTTAGACTTCTATTCACCGTGTGAATCACAAATGTATGAACAGATTCTATATTTCAATATTTATCACCCAGCATTAAAACTAATATATATGTCTTGATATATAGAAATACTTTACACCATAATTATGTTATTAAATATTTACTTAAATATTATTCCATTAAATATGGAATCGTTCGTTGTAGAACATTTCAGTATGCATATTGAAATATTCCCCCACTTCTTTTGCTAGACAGAATTAATTGAAACAACGGATAATGTTTATCACAGTTGTTGTCCTATTAGCGACGACCACAAAGTTAGGAAGATGCTGGAACAAGACGGTGATTCCTGCTATAGTGTCTAAGGCAATCAGAGAGCGAGGCAAAATGAAGTTCGACCGTCCAAGAGCGCGCCCTGATCGCGGGGCATGTCTCGAGCTCATGATAATTACGTTATCTGTGCTGCATCTGATGTGCCGACGCTTTCAATCACAAGGCACATACGTTGAGATGTCGACAGTCGCCAGACAAATATCTTTACCTTAGTCTGCATAACAACAGACACTTCCAAAATTGTAGGCATTCTTGAGAGCGAGTATATGTCATGGTGAATATCTCTTAAAATATGAACGGGCGTTGTGATATTGACGTTATTGTTGTCATCGGTGTTTTATCAGGTACCCAACATATTCCTTAAATTATTGTGTCTTTACATTGTTGATAATTGTTTTATTTGAAAAGGAAAATAATAAATATTACACAATGTTAATCTTTTAGCGCAAATAAAATATGTTTAATAATATCATTGAAAGAAAAAAAAAACAGAAAATAATTAAATAGGTAACGCTTGCTATGTTATCATTATTAAGCAATTCTAAATATTTGTTTATAATACCATTCAGTAATACAAGTAATTACAACGGAATTAAACTTCGCGTGAAAATCGGGTCATAATCGTATTTATAATGTTTTCATAACTGCTACAAATATATCGCAATATAAAATTACCACAAATATTAAATTACAAATGAACCAATACAATTTATACAACAATAATATTTAATGCGTAAATAATACCAAACTAATTATTATTTATTGTTTCAATATTATACTTCCCAAAATAAATATTTTTGTTAAATATCCCCATACATTGTTATAAAAAAATAAATCTTTATAAATCAATGTGAAACACAATTACGAAAATAAATGTAAGATGCCCGAAGACTAATGGTTTCTTCATGGTGTTTGCGATTCTAATTAAACCTGTCAAATTTGTTGAACATGTTTGCACTTGGGTTTTCCTTGAAATCGTCTAATCTCCTTATCTCGACTCTATTTCACGTAAAGTGGTCAGCTCGCTTGACCACCCAAAATATAGGGATCTACGATGGTCATTCAATGTAAACAAATACTCGTAGGAATTTCACAGTTTCTCAATAAAACAAAGTGAAGGCATTGTATTTCTAGAGGCTATGCAGCCGAATATTTATATTCTTTCCTAACATATGCATTGTACAGTCGGCTGGGATAGCCAATGTTGTTTTTCACAATAATATCTTTGACATAAAACAAAGAAACGTTGACACAACGTTAATAAAAAGCACTGGCCGATTCAACAAAAGTGTTCCTACCTGAATAGGAAGAAGAGCAAATCCATCCTAACGAAGATAATTTACAGACTGAGTTGACCCGCGAGGGGCACAGTTAAAACACTGCCGAGAAGACAGAAAAAAAGTTCACAAGAATGTATTGCAAGTTTTTCGTCACATTTCAAATCCATATGAGCACATCTGTTTAGGAAATATTTCTGCAGTTTTTTTGTTTGACATCCTAGAAATATTTACCAGATTTCTGAGAAACAACTGTCACCTCTGCGAGTCATGTGCAAAACTGGTCGATTGAAAGGATGCAAGAAATATAGTCTTTGGTTTTAATTGTGGCTGGAACCACGAGGATGTTAGCAGTCGTAGGCTCCGTACGGGCTGCCGGTCTTGTACGGCGCCCGGAACGCTGCTAGTTGACAACTTGACGGCGACTGCGACTGCTGAGCAGCCTGTGCTGTGAGGAGTCTGTGAGAGTCAAACATGTCCCTAACATTGGCAAAAGGTGAAGTGGAAAAATCTGCCCCGTGGTTGATGTCCGAATGTGTTGGAGCCATGTACCAACTTCCCCTGTTATACGTCCCTGCCTGCGACACGGAGAACACGCTGGGATTGAGTCCGTTAGTTTGGGGTAGCGTTGTATGTGGGGAGTGACTACCCGCCACCTCCTCGCCCGGAGATGGGGTGGGAGCGATGGACATGTGTTGTCCCGTCACCTGGCCATTATGGTTAGGAAACACGGGCTGAGCAGCGTTGCAGTGATAGTTGTTGTAGGGCGATGACGACGACGGTGCGTTCTGGGTGCATGGTGCTGTGTTCCTATATAGTTCTGACGACCGGGTGTAGGGTAGAACCTGGGGGGACACTAGAGGGGGAGGCCGGCTGCCGGCGAACGTACTCGCCACCCCGAGGTTTTCGCAGTTGCTGGAAGGGTGAGACGTCGTCATGAGGTTTTCCACTGAGAAGCTGGACACGGAGGTGTCGCAGCCTGCAGGGTCGGGTGGAATGGGAAGGGTATTGCTGGTAGAGGACCGCACTGACAAGCAGTCGCTCTTGGGAGAGTCCATGGGTTCAAGCTTAGCACACACCGGGGACACACACTTCCGTTCCGGCTTCATGTCCACTTTCTGCTCAGGTACATCCGACGTGTCTGACGTACTCGAGTTGTGTAAATCGCCACTCGCGTCCTCGGGCTCAGAGCAATTCATCTTCTCCTTGTCGGAATCCGCTCGGTTCTTGTCGTGAGCTTCCTTGTCCTTCGCCGCCTTCTTGAATCGTCGTCGTCGTCGTAAATAACTGCCGTTGTCGAACATGTTGTAGCTGTCCGGGTCCAGCGACCAGTAGCTTCCTTTCCCAGGCTTCTTGTCGTCACGGGGAATCTTCACGAAACACTCATTGAGAGAAAGGTTATGACGGATACTGTTCTGCCAACCTTGTTTATTTTCCCGGTAAAAGGGAAATCTGTCCATGATAAATTGATAAATTCCGTTCAGCGTGACCCTCTTGTCCGGCTGGCTCTGTATCGCCATGGCGATGAGAGCGATGTAGGAATAGGGCGGCTTCACCATGTCCTTGGATGCATGATGCTGGGGAGTGTAGGGCGAGTAGGGCGATGGGCGAGTGACTGGCGAGTACTGGTCATGGGGGTACATAGACATACCTCCCATGGACATACCTGGGTATCCTCCATGTCTGTAGTAGTTCTGGTGGTCTGAGAACAGGGTGGGGACCATGCCTAACCCCGGCCCCTGGGAGATACTGGGCATCGAGGCAGGGTAGGGCGTCTGAAGACTACTGTGTTGCATGTCCCTCCGCTCAAGCGGTACACTAGGAAATATACACACCGCCACACTGATAAAGTCGGTACTAAAGTCCTCTGCCGTGTGCGTTTACCGGTTACTATGAGCTCTGCTTCGTCTGAGCACTACACTCAGCACCATTCGACAACATAGACAAGTGTGTGTATGATATTTGCCTGCCACGCCATATATGGTTCCAAGTCCTGCCCCTCGCCACGCCCCCCAGCCAATCAGCTCGGGCGGATCTTGTGCTGAGTGAGAAAGTGGCCACACACCAGGCTGTGTGATCAGGAACGGCATGTCATAACACGGTTTGATGAGCATGGAAATTAATTGCTGATTTCAACAGGGTGACTGACGGACACAGGAGAGAGATGGAGAGAGGAGAGAGGAGAGAGAGAGAATGAGAGAGGGAGAGATGCTAGCTAGGCTTCCCAGCAAACCACGATCGTCTCGCTGCTTGCCCCTGTGGATAAACTCGAAGATGACCTCTTACAATTGTTTTCATTTCCGATGGGTCTTCAAGAGCCACTTGAGATGATTTGTATATAGCACGATTATACTCAATCCAGTAAGATCTTTATAAGACGCAACTGCCAACAAACATCATTCGATAAGGAAGTCACAAAGTACATGAATCAATCTATGATATATATATGTGAGTGTTGATACGATATAGTTGACCATAAGGTGCTCTAGCTCTCGCTCTCCCTCGTCTAGCTCTCTGACATCTAGTTTTCCAGGTTTTGGAGGCTATCTGAAACGGGAGCTTTTGCTATGTGTCCCCGGGCTTTTAATTCCCCAAGAGCAGATTGCCTTGGCGTGGCATTGTTCCCCCATTGGGGCTCCTTTCACAGCTGGTTGATATTGGAAGGCCGGGGAATGGGCTGGAATTACTTTCACATTTTCTCCGTATGAAAATCTCCCAAATGTGACTCGTAGAAATGTTGTCGAAATGCTTAGCGGCAAATATTTCACAACTGACTTTTTTTCTAATATCCCGTATTTATTATTTATTTCTAGCTCAAAGTTTAAATTTAGTTTCATTTCTATCTTCTTCACAAAGTAAAAGAACATATTTAGCAGGATTAAAATTATTTTAGAAACCCCTTAATGTATCGCTTTTAATACCATAAATTCGAAAGGACCATTATATTTTCATGTTTCTGATTACCATCCTCTATAGCTCCGCTTTCTTACATATCTTGAACAGATGGGAGACATTTTTAGCCTTACATTCTTTTGATTTCGATATAATGGACGATGAAGCTCCCGATGGGAAGCTCTTGTCGTGATTTGGCGACAAAATTGCATTGCTTTACCTCAATCAATGCGTCCTTTGTCGACATTCCCCCTTCAGGCACAGGCCTAGTATATTTGTTTTATTCCCTGAAGAACACTTCAAAATTTATCAAAACTGTCCTCGTGTTCCCAAGGTGTCTACCAGGTGGATGGTGCTTGCACTTCATATTCTAACTGAAGATAATTGACACTTTCTATACCTGCCTATTGTGGAAAGCCAGCGGGACCTCAAAAGACACTCGATCTGAACTCTTCATGAGGTCTCTAACCGAGGAAGAAAAGTGAAGATGTATTATAGTAATTGGCCTACACCAAAAGCACTGAGACATTTAATAAAATTTAAGGGATATAATGATATTGGTTTTCTAGATGTATACGTGTTTTTTTCGGAGATGATAAAATATACAAAACATAAATACGCACGCACATAAATACACACGCACAGACAGACATACATACACACACACACACACACACACACACACACACACACACACACACACACACACACACACACGTGGTGGGATATGTGTGGTGGAGCGACTCATGTCGTGTAAGTATCTAACAATCATTCGAATTTATGTTTGCCGGGGCTTTGTTTTCACTGACAATACTGCGTGTTTGACGGCAATAGCTTACAGCACTCGGCCCAGCCACAGACGTATTTTTCCAAATTCTTTCTACTATATGTTATTGATCATAAATGCAAAAGAATTGTGCTTAGCTAGAAAATGATATGTGGTTACAAGTAAGTGTATGTTTTTATTAGAAGAATTCTCTCCGTCGTCTTCTAGAGATTAGGTAGTACAACACGCGCGTTGCCTGCTTTGGTCGGAATCCAGCCACTCTGCGAGGAAGCAGCTCACAACACGCCGCGCTGGTGGTGAACATATAATTATAGGCATACTGTATATATATATAACTGTTCTATAAATGTGTGTGTTCACTCGAAATGTGCTGAAAGTTTGTAAAAGTAGCACCATGTGGCTGAGTTTGATGGGCCAAATTCTTGGATTGTCTTTTTGTAAATGTTTAAGTTAGCGTATTTTGCAGATTTCAATCATTTTGGGAAAATACTAACTGATAATTTATGTCTCACATTTGAAATAATAAAGCAACAGATAAATTAAATACATAAGTGTTTTAATTACTTCAGACGCATATATGGTATAATAATAGAATGAGGATATTAGATATATATATATCTAATATATATCTGATATAGATAATCTTCATTTTCTTTCATTACACTCATGCCAACCAATGAGTCAAATACAAGCAGTCAGTTTTTCATTTCAGACATTAAAGAAACAGAAAAAATTCACTGAAAACTGTAGGCATTTTACACATTGTCCGATTTTAGACATTGATTAATTAATTAATCACAGTACATTCCTATCAGGAGATTATAACAGTAAAACCTATGTAGTACATGTAATACTATTTTAATAAAATAATGACTGCTTGTGTAGGTACCGAAATGAGATATTGTTTATCTCTTGTCTGCAGGTCATGGCAACAGACACTACAACGTAACCCGGGCAACTAGTCAACTTGTATAGTATTTATCTGCTATTTTCAACTTTAAGGATTCTACCTAAACAAAGCTCTAACATAGTTTATGCTCTGTCTTGTTATGTAAACCAATACTTAGTTTATGATACATTACATCTATTAAATCAAATTTTGCCATGATAATGAAATATTAATGACAACTGTTTTCCTTCTTATGTACCTTGAAACTTGAAACGTTTATTACACTCCGGTCGTGATTCATGTAGTATTGATGCTAGCTAGACATGTAGACGTACTTGTAAATAGCCTAGACTGGCAACAATACTGCAGGTTAACAGTCATGGTAAAATAGAAAAGTTGAAGAAGAAAGCACTTGCTAGAGATTGACTTATTGATGTATAATAACCATTTCCTATAGATGCCAACATTGATTTGTATAATGCCAATCACATATAACATATACCAATCAATGACTATATTAATAATTTAATTCCCATTTCTACTCAGTGACTAATCCACAAAAACATGCATATCTTCTACTTTGTCATCTAAAAATAATTAAAACAATCAGAAATCAACTACGTTTTACAGTCCAGCCGCTAAAGGTAAACATGGATTTTGAGCTCATTTAGAGTATCCCTCCCGGACTACTATAGTAGTGTTATACTAATATAATCAGCATACATTTTGATCGAATAAAATACAAATGTTCGCACACCGAATATTTAAATAAGCATAAAACATGTATAACTGTATTCCAAAAATAACACTGTGAAAACAGTAATGAAAACAAGTACCATATAGTATGCATTGACGATGACGGTAGCTTGCAGTACAGATACCATTGACTTTAGAACTCATGCCATCAAGAAATGTTCTCACAGCGGGGTCCTCAT
The DNA here is from genome assembly GCA_032361325.1 of Lepetodrilus fucensis. Lineage (NCBI taxonomy): Eukaryota > Metazoa > Mollusca > Gastropoda > Lepetellida > Lepetodrilidae > Lepetodrilus > Lepetodrilus fucensis. The sequence continues at coordinate 4,361 of JAUTBV010101671.1, read as the reverse complement.
TGACGTAATACCAATAATGACTTGGGTATGATGAGAGGTTCTAGGGATGGGGGTGGGATGGTTAGATCTCTCTGCCCAGAGTCTACTGGTAGCAGTCTACTGACCAGACCGTACTGTCTGGAAGCAGCGCAGCATTGGACACGTGCGTTGTCTGGTATCTTCACGTGTGGCATTCTTGCAGCACTTGTATAACAGGTACACTATACTTCAGTCCTGTAGATGAACTTTGTATAATTATGCGCATTTGGTTTTATTATACAGTTTATTGTATGCTTTAACGTTGATGATATTTATTTATTTGTAAAATGTAAAAAGTAATTTAGCAAGTGTAACATATTCATGGTGGAAGGTGGCTATGTCTTAATTAGCTTCATATAATAAAATAAAAGTTCATCCAAACCTATCATGAAACTCAACGTTTCGTCGATTAAAATATCGACATCATCAAGATTAATGTACTGTTCCACGTAAGAATCATGCAGTCACTATATAGGAGGGGCGATAAACCGAGGTTTTCTGTCTGGGCAAAAGGTGCAACCGTCTCTCTCCATAGGAAAAACAAAACTTGCAACATTTTTCACCGGCCCACCCTCGTCCAAATTAGCAAAACCTCTTTGGAACATCCTTTAAAGAAATACATAAATAAATTATTAATTGCTATGGTTAAGTTAATGGTAAGTTTATACTTTGGATACTTCTAGAGAAGAATACATCTGGAATCTCTGGTTTATTCTAAGGTGTACCCACTATCTTCATATATGGACTAGTAATATCAACCAATCCGGAATCTTTATTAAAATAGTATATATTTAGATAAAAAATAATAATAATGAATGCGAAATGTATATATTATTATCAGTGGATCTATGCATAATATGTAACAGTATTGAAATATCAGAAACAAAATAATTTAGCTACACTAGACATAAGCATAATGTTGCAAAATACATATTGTCGAACAAGTTTTTAAATTTGTAAAATTGAGGAGAAAAAAAAATTGAATGTTGATTCTCAAAATAATAGTTTACCTGTGGAAGTATGAATCTATTTCATTCATACTCTGGTGATATGTACTGTGCACCTTCCAACCAGACGTATATATACATACAGCAGTCTTGTGTCGAGCTAACTTCACACATTTATCATAAAAAAACCGATCTCAGCATAGACATGTTTTTCCTTGCCATTTAAATCACGGACACAATGATTATACCTGGCAGAATATTCGGAATTGTCCACATTTATGTGTAGAATGACATGCGCATTAGGGTACACATAGTTTATCAGTGATAGGAGATACAAGAGTCTATAACAACATAAATAATAAGAATTACTAATATAATGCATATCAAAATCATTATATTAATAATGATAATATTTGAAGAAATTCATGTTATTGTGAATACGTCTAATCGTATTAAAACTACATGCGCGCGTAATATGTATTCACAAAATACGGCGTATTTTAAAACAGGTTTATACAAAGCGGTGACCATTGTGTGGTGTGATGAGACTACATTGCCAAACTGAAATCATTTCCATTTAATTACATCAACAGACCAACACAGAAAAGAAAATAGTTTGCCAATATAGCAAGGGCGCCTAACACAAACGAACTATTTAATTTCACGTTGGCTGCTTCGATCCTATTCCTGTGGACAAGCATGTCTTGTACAGACTGCCGATCCTTGTGTCTCGCTAGCCGTGGTAGGAATTTACAAACTAATACAAAAAAACAGGCGCTTAATCTTGTTATGATATTTAAATTGTGACATCAATACACAGGGTTAACTAATTAATTAATGTTACTAATGAAAATTATTAAATATTTTTTTATTATACATTGAAAATATTTACACGAATTCGAGAATAGTTTTAATTTATATAATTAAAGTTTTAATTTATATAATTAAAACTATTCTCGAATTATGGTTGTTGTTTAAATTTTTTTAGAATTTCATAGAAATGTCATATGAATCAAGTTTAAACTGTAATCATACTTTCCTCTTAATGCGACTACAATGCGTTGCTACATTAAAACAAACAAGCAGAATATGTTTATGTGAGTACTACAGCATATTGAATATTGATACTAATGATATATTATTGTATAAATACCGCAGCAGAGCTTTACTTGCAGCGAAGGATTACTGGATCCAAACACGTGAGAGGAGGGAGAGGAGATCGCTAGTTATAAGGCGTGAAATGAGGGGAGTGTTTATGTAAGAGGTTTGCTCAGAGTGTCAGAAGCGGTAACACCCCAGTCCAGGTCCATATGGACTCCGGCGTTATTCCCTCCACATGTGCTCGCAGCCAGACCCCGACCCCTTGTTAGTCAAGTCCCGCAGACAAGATGTACGGAATTAATTTATCTCCCCTTTCCGGCGGTCGTCAGAATAATAATAATAATAATACATATTTCATAACATATAAAGAAGTAAGTTACTCGTTTCTGCTTCGCTTCATGGTTTTCCTTTATTGACTTATCGTTTGATACCCGACACTGATCCATGTGCAATTATTTCTCGGTCTGATGAGCAAAGTGACTATCCAGTATCAAAGATGGGCTACATACAACCCCGATGACTGGGTATTTCTCTATATCAAATCAAATCGTGTGTAGATCACACTTGTAAAGATACCCAACCTTGTAAGTTTCGTCAAGCATGTAATAGACACTCATAAATTTCACTAGAGGCAAAATAGTCTGGGGACAGAGGGAAGAGAAACACGGGAAATGCATACACTATACGCATATAAGTATTAACCTTATGGCAGCTATGTTAGTAGAGTTTTAAATACCCCTTGCTTTTTTTTCCATTTAACTCGGTAATCTTTACTGCCTGCCATTCACACAGTGTTGTCAATTACAGGGGTAGATTACATACCCGGGGCGTCTAAAACCCCTCATTTTACCTGTGTTAACGCGTCCATCAACACACAATATTGCACACTCTTTGCTCTTTTACTCGGTATTAAACATGTAAAGTAAGCCTATAGATGGAGAATATATATGGATTAAGCGAACATTTACTCTCAATAACTACCGGCACTTATCAAGATTACTTCTATCAAAAGCAGTACTGAACATCAAAAGAAAGTTCTGTCAGAATTAAAAGCAGTGATACTGTGTTAATAGAAGAACAATTCTATCCCATCTGATCAATACCAACACTATCCGCCTTTAAACCCCTCCTCATATATGCATGTACAATAGAACATGTCTATGATTTACAGTGCGAAGCTAACTGTAACTTCATACAAGAGTGGCTGTTACTATAATGTATGCATATAATTACATATGGGAACACATGTTTCAATCTAGATACTAGTAAATGCCAGCACTTGTTTCTTTATTACTGTATATCCAATCATCACAACTGTGTGTTTACATTCAAAACTGGTTTTTACTAGTATAGTAATGAAGTATTATGAAATTATTTCAAGTATAAAGGTATTTTTTATTCTACAAACATACCAACAATAAATCGTTTATTTTCTGTTTTCATAATTTTGAAATTATCACTTTTAATTTTAGTCAAATTGGTTTCCCCTCTACACCATTGAACTCTCTGTCTACCATGAATCAATACGATATTCAACATAAACAAAAACATATTGCCTGAATATAATGTATTGTGTGATGTTAATTATGAGCAGGTACATTGGTACATCGGTATATTAAGATCTGTGTTTATACTGTCGCCATTTTACCAATTATTAATTTCTAGATGAGGCTGAGCAATTAGGCTTAACTGTGGTTATTTTCAATTCATCAATCAGCACAGTACGCACGTATTCGTTATTCACTACTGTCGCTAGTCATGTGCAGTATGCAGTGTTGTTATAATAGATGATAACAAAACTATTAGATTATAACAGATTTACAACCCAAAAAAATAAATCTTAATTGAATATCTATATTCTATATTAGCATTTTAAAAGAATTCTTACAAATGCTCACAGTGAAGGGGAAACATGTTACACACCTAATGACTGGCATACAAACTCAGCTAATTAATTCATTGAATAAACAATAAACAGTACACAAGAATACATTTACTATTTATTAATCAAAAAAGAAATATTCGATCCTATACCAATCTTTCATTCATATGATTATTGTGAAATATTGTCCTTTTATTTAGACTATTTTCATCTAACTTGCATAATATAATAGTCTTTTTAAAGTACATGCATATACTTATTTCGTTGCACGTGCATCCATAGCTAACAAACATTTTACATATGGTGTCGTTTAGGTCATTAATGGCCCGGTGCTGCGCCTAAATATTGAATATTTTATGTAAATACATGTATTTGCACACGACACGATAATAAACTATCTTATTATTATTATT
>JAUTBV010101660.1:5000-15794 GCA_032361325.1 Lepetodrilus fucensis | reverse complement strand
ATAATACCCCACTGAGCACTGATTGTTTCATACTAGTGGCAACATGAGATAATACCCCAGTGAGCACTGATTGTTTCATACTACAGGCAACATGAGATAATACCCCACTGAGCACTTTTCTTGTTCAAAATATGGCCTCCTTTAAACGAAGTATGATCTCTTTATGCATCTATATAAACACGAAACAAATAAAGTTATATGTCTACTTATTGTGTTGTCAACAAAAAAGTATAAAATTACAATTGTTGTTTGTTTATCATGAGTGTATAGGAGGTGACGCATGATCGGCATTTAGATTGATAACCTTCCAACGTCCAGAGCACGGCGATGTGGGTTGAATACTCCCCAGGGAGTTGAGAGATGTGCACATTATTCCATATAAGAATGTAACTACTTGAACAAACATTCAAGCGAGGATTTAGCCAAATAATAATATTAATAATATAATAATAACCATCATCATCATCATTATTACCATCATCATCATCATCATCATGATGATGAAGATCCATTGGCAATACATTACAGATACACCTTAACTCTAAGTAGGCTACTAGTATAACATTTCACGTGAGATTGGACATAAATGATTTCAATGGTCTTTTTGTATTTTTGTACAACAATATGCACGAATCACAATTAAGCGTTCATCACTATGGGAATTTAGAATGGCTAAACGAGAGCGATCTACATTATGCGAGAGATCTAAAACATTGTAGTGCTTTGGCCCGGTGCAAAGTAATTATTATGCCCGTATATTATTAAACCCGGTGGGATACTAGATAATAGATATTGCCAGGGTACAGAAATCGGAGCATTAGCATTTTTAAATATCGGTACACCGGTTGTAGATGGCGCTTACTTCCGGTGTAGCGGAAATGGCGGCACCCGTTTATTTGAAAGAAAGCGGTAAACTGAATACTACATATTTGTTATGAATCGATACAGAAAACAGCTGATGTAACATGTTATCTCTGCGTTGATGGATCTGTAAACAGAGTGTGAGATACCGTTCTACGCAACAATCGTAACGTTATGAGGGCCGTAACTCATATACATACGTTATCACGGAATTGCTAATAAGGAGTCCCGTAACGCTACGATCGTTCTGTGGGACGGGGGCCTCAAGGCTGAAAGGTTTAAACAACGTATCGATACTGTGAGATGACGGTTATTTGTGGACGTATTACAACTGATAACACATCTGATCAAGTATCTGATAACACTTCTGATCACATCTGATGATCCGTCAGATGTAAAAAAAAATGTATCGATATATCTGTACGGAATCGATTGTTTAAAATCTTATTTATTATTAGTTGTTGGACGTGCCCCGAGATTACGATGTACTCAAAATGTTTCGTAAATTGTTTTTAGAATGATACTCCCAAAACACATCTGATCGCATTTGAAAACATATCTCTTATCACATCTGATTAGTAAAATGTCAAACCCAGCGCAGCCGATATTTGACTGAAGTTTACAGCGCTGAATCAATGGGGGAAATCTCAGCTGATCAAAATCTCAAACTCATGTTTCTTTCGAGAACATAGGTCCTGATTACATCATACCTGATAACTCATGTGATGGCACATCTGATCATATATATACTCATGATCAAAAGAAAGTACACCGATTGAAATATGCCCAAATCGAAATGCCTAATTAAATTGTATACCATATGTTTCCCTAGAGATATTGTTTGTGATCAAGTAAATCATAATTGTTGAAAAATACAATATTATCGCAAGTATTTTCGTTACAAATACATTTATTATGAATTGTGTGCGTGTTTTGTAAAACACGTGTATCATGCAGTTCACAATTACCATGGTTATTAATTTACTCCTAAGTGAAAGAATACTGTTCAGTTATAGTTATAGTTAACAAAATCCATTGCAAGTACGATACAGTATGTGCATTAAAATTCGACTTTATTATGATATTATAATATTCCACAACGAGTAGCAGTAGTGGTATTAAATAACATTGCAATGCTTTATATTGACCTCTTGGTCAGTGTTGATCACCTTTCCCCTGACACTTAAATCCAACACCCGAGGTCCTGTGAAGAGCATGCCATTTCGTGTAAAAAAAATACTTTCAAAGCAGCTTGTATCAAATTGGGTTAATTTGAATTAAAATAACATAAACAAAGACTCCAGCAACAAGCTCCAGATTTCTGCTCCCATGGCTGGCTCGGTGATCTGGTGTGTTGTTTAGCGAGGTGGGATGAAAGAGTGGTGATAGTTTTACATGCGGACGTGTTCCGGATAAAGAACCCGATCCGGACAGTGAAACGTGCCAGGTATATTTGTTCCATGTCCGCTCGGCGTTATCCCAGACGCGTGCTGACGTTTATCTACTGTAAACAAGAAATTAGGGACACTATCATTACGTTCGCGCCAACAACTGTATGTTCTGTTTCCCTGGGTCAAAGGTAGAAACGCTACAGGTGTTAAACTAGAAACTGGTCGCATAGATAGCGCGAATACCCTCCCCCTCTCTCTCACCCTCATTCTCATCACCTCCCCCCACCCCAGCCCGCACGTGCCGGACACGCTCCCCGGGACCTAATTATTGTCGGAACAAACATGGCTTCCTGATGTGCATTGTCTCCCTTGTGTAAAGTAACATCGAGCAATTCAAAAACAAGGAATGGTTATGGAGCCGGGCCTGGAATAACGAGACTTCTATACATGACAGGAAGGGATGGAATTGCTATAACAAATTGCCAATACGACTCGCACTTATATTATCAATCATAGCGAGGAAATTAAAGGTACGGAAACAGCCGATTTCCACTTGTTCTTGCCGGCCATTGTGTGACATCCTATTGCAATCCCATATTAAATATCCGATGAAGTTTTATAGCTGCGCGGGGCGAGGGACATTGATGTATCAGGCGGCGATCACCTTTTATTGGGATCTCGTACTTTAACGTCACAGTGGCGAGACTGGGAAACGTTCAACAACGGATATGAAGGGAAGTATAGCGTGTTATTGAAAATCGGTATTCACTTGTTGAACTGCGCGAGAGATGAGGGAAAAAAGGCAAGGGAATAACAATACCCGGACGCAGAATAATGTGTTAACATGATGTTCTAATAGATTGTGTCTATAGAGACTAGAGGCCCTACTCCCAGTCAACCAGTAGTGAATGGACGTGTGGGGAGGGGCGTGGCTCCCCGGGGCACCACGCGAACGGGGTCCGTGATGAGCTGATACTTACAGGGATTAAGACAGACTTTACTAGCATGTACAGTTTGACGGGACTTGATGTACTGTGCTACAGAGAATGACATGAAACGATTCCTAAAACAGAGACAAACTTATGTATAAATAAACTATTAGCATAAACATGATACAACGTTGTAGGAACTGTAAAAGCAAGACAAAGATAGAAAGTGATTTCATTATAGTACAGAAGTAAAGAACCGCAGTCTCGTATACACCACCGATCAAGCGTCTGATTGAAATATTCTAGTACATATATTTTGTTTATGTATTGCTTGATACGTAAAGTTAACTATAGTGAGGTAGTTGACAATGGATCATGCCAATTTCAACATAGAATAAATTGTAGGTTTTTAAGTTTAAACGTATAATTATTTGTATAATTATTATTATAATTAAAGGCTAACAATTCGCATTGTCATGCGAAGTAGTCAGACTTATGACAAACGTTTCTTAATTTATTTAGCATTGCATCTTATTCAAAAATAAATTGCAAACAGATACTCTTCAAAATATATTGTTCATCTGTTCAGTCGCTAAAACTGGTTGTTCGACAAATACTTGAATGTAACAAAACGGAAGTAGTTACCATGTAGAACTAATCGGACCAAATGCCAGTGTTTAGTCGCAATGTTCACGTAATCTAGTATGAGGGGTATATGCACCATCAAAGGTTTCATATTAGGCAGTAGATAACGTAGTTTTCCTTATCAGATTAACCATTGAACGATATCATAACTGAATAGTGGCCAGTGAATTATATTATATGATGTATCATTGTCTAGACTGTCTGTTTGGGTGGACACTATAGGTATGATTGAGTATATGATGGCGAGATACTGAATTAGTCGTTCCATGGTTTAACACAGGCGGATTAGTATAGAAGAAGATACTCGCGGTTGATAATCCGTATTAACATGATCATGGTCTGTACAATGAAGTAATTCCTATCTTCTTTGTAATTTTAAAGTATATTCTGTTGCAAGGTGAGACGTTAATAAACACTATGTCTGTCTGTCTGTCTGTGTGCACATTATAGTTATGGCCATGGAATGAACATTGTTTTTATGCGTACCAATTAGCCTTGTGGCTGTAGAGTTTCATACCATCTTCGTGCTCGGTACTGTTCACTTCATATCAGGTATGGACACTTGTGCAGGTGTTTATTGATCTCAGTCTGCTGTAACTACATGCTTTGTGGTATTTGTACTGCTGCAGTCCAAGATTAATGTCGAATTCAGGTCTAAAGCAAGTTTCTGTTGAGCCATCCTCGAACAACAGGCTATTATGAGTACACATAACCTCCGTCAAATAGGTTATGTGTAATCATAATAGCCTGTGATTCGAGGATGCTGTTGAGCATGATTAGCTTCAAATCATATAAATGCATAGGCGAAATAATCCCAAAGGGCGTAGTATACGTTGCAAGTACAAAAATGGCTGTTTTTTCGACTAAATCGCCTGGAAGATTATCATTGCTGTGAAATTTAGTATTACCTATGGAAATTTATGTGAAAATTAGTTTTGTTTGCCTACTATACACCGATATAACCTCCTCCCTGCTTGATTAGGCAAAATCACTGCTCACTAGGGCATAATATGGTTGCCTTCAGCAGGGAGAGGGTAAACTGTTAACACTAAATACTAGTAGGTAAAACTCCATTAGAGTCATTCATGCATACGCATGCCTATCGAAAGTGGCCGGAAATGCGAGATGTCAATACGAACTCTGGTTGAAATAACACCTCGACTTGTTCAGAAGTACCTTCTAATTATACAAGCCGTTCGTAGCTCCTACTTTACATAGCTGTTCTTTGACAGTCCGTCAAAACAATACTGGCCACACTGTCAACACCAACTGTCCAGTGTCCATTTGTGACGGGAATGTGGTGATAACAACAGTTGATCTGACTTCGTGATAGGGGCGTTTAGTGCCAGTTTGTCGCCCGAGCACACTGTCATGGAAGATCGGGAGTACAGAAATGATAAGGGGACAAAACAGCACTTTGTGTCAGCCCCTACTACACCCGGGGCATGGGACCGGGGTACCTGGTAATGAAGGGGAGGGACGGGGAGATACTGGGTGAAGGTTTTTGGCTTCCATCAAGTACACGGTGTCAATAGGTGCAACAATCCCTCCCTCCCTCTCTCTCTCTCTCTCTCTCTCTCTCTGTATCTCTCTCTCTCGCTATCTCTCTCTATCTCTCTCTATTTCTCTCTCACTCTCTCTATTTATCTATTTATCTCTCTCTCACACTATCTCTCTATTTCTCTCTCTCTATTTATCTATTTATCTATCTATCTCTCTATCTATCTATCTCTCTCCCTCTCTCTCTCTCTCTCCCTCTTTCATATAGAATATACACTGGACTCGCGTAAAAGCCCGTACACACCAAACACGATAACGAAAACAAGATCGTTAAGAAAATGGTCCTATATCCAAAATGCAAAATGAAATCTCTTTATCGTTGCAGAGTGGCATGAATACCGGTGCAGTACTAGTACTTCATATTACGCATATACATATCACGATTTTCTCAACTATCTCGTTATCGTCATCGTCTTTGTACTGGTGTGACCGCAGCTTTAAAGTCGTTATTACGTCACATACCTGTACGTCTACACTTGCACGTTCTCTTCTCTATGAAGCAATATTGCCTTCTTCAACATTTAAAATTATGGCAATTATTGATACAGACCAGCACCTGTAAATGTCTTGCAAGCACTGCATTAATTCATATGCACTTTGACGACTCACACACGACTTAAAGTTAGAAATACGACTAATAGAAAAGCGACGTAATAATAAGTAGATTGATTTTTTCATATTAGATAATACATACCTAAATTATCATTCAAATGCATCTAGAATTTAGAAATAGAGAAATTACATTATTCCTTTTTTTGTGTGTCAGTGTGTGCTATTAATATTGGAAGTGAATAATTCTGTACAGTTGGCATGGGACATATTGAACGCATTCACTCCGTCGTTTGATGTCTGAAAGACTCTCATAAATCCAGTTCTATATGGAACGCCTCCATAGATTTTCGACTGGTGATTGTCACCTGTGAAATGAACACCAATCACTCAGCATCGTATTCCCTACACCTTGCTCCTTTCACGTGTGGTTTATATCAAAATTCAGTTTCACGCTTCGGCTTCAGTTTATCAGCTGCAGCCTGGCCGCGTGAACAGATCATACCTACCATTTACGTATTGTTAACATCAGTCTCGTATTAGTACCGGGGGTCAAAGAGGTTTGTCGCGCGTGCCATGTTCGACCGTGATGTATGTATGATACCCGGTCATGAAAGCCATGAGGTGATGTCCTTTATGTAGGCACGACCGCATTACTCCGCACCGTCTGGCCCAAACATACTCGTGCGCTGACAATTGTTGGCTCTGCGATATTAAGTTTTGTTCGTATTTTTTACCCGAGCAATTTTATTCTGTGACACGCGACTAAAGTTAGCATGTTTATTGTTGTCGGGGTGCACACTGAAGAGGGTGAAAACGATCAGAGCGTGTTGGCCTGTCATCTCGAGGTATAAATACGAAATGTCAGATAGGGTATGATATACAGGATGGTTGAGAAATGTATGAACATAAATTTAAACAATATAAATATAGCAATATTTTAATATTTTATTTATACTACGTCTTCAGAATGAAAACAGAATACTGGTATTATACTTATAGATGTATTATGTGTAGATGATTTGCTATATTGCGATTTATCGAAGTTTTCATCAAGTACCTTACTAAAGATCCTTTCACACCGGAGGCGAATTTCGCGGTGATAAACTCGGCGATATACGTTCTGAGATAGAACCTTATCATTGTTCTATATGCTTCCACACCAAAAGCGAAGTTCACAACGAAATTTCTCGGCTCTTGTGTTTTTTAGGACCTTTAGAACCGTAACAATTAATGATACTGTAACACTGAGATGCAGTATTGACAAATATTAATGACGTATTTATGTGTTCTTTTCCAGCGCCTTGTCGCGCAGTCATAATTATATGCATGCGGAAGTGCCCGGATGGAGGGTCACACCTTTGTTAAAAACAAGCACACACGTTGACTGCTAGCTGACGATCCGTGTAAAGAGTTGCATTTTGTTTCTAATTGAGTGGGTCTTGCGTGTGCGTTGCCCGCATGTACCCATGCTTAATTGCCACATAATTACTGGAATATGCAATACTTATTTCAAGCTGGAAGTTGGAAACTGCGTTAATCTGTACACCTGAGAGTGGCGGGCGGCCGGTGGTACAATGATAATCTCCGGACAATAAATGTCTGCTTCCTTGCGGATCACGTACATGAATAAACTACACGTGGTGCCAGCACGTTCGTCGCACGCGCAGTTTTGTGGTTTTATCAATGATAAACTCACATTTGTATTACACCTTACTGTGCACGTTGAAATTAACCCATGTGCAACATAAGTCAAAATAATAGGTGTCAATGTTCCGCCCATCATCAGGGTGGATTCTAAATCCGTTACCTCGAGGTTAATGTGATAAATTACTGACCTTTGAATGAATTTGAAATTACATAAAGATAGTCTACCCAAGGAAGGATACACTGTAGATAGAAATGTTCATCCAGGTTTCGTTATACCTGACCCAGAGGATAGGAAACGTTTCTTAGATTGATTTCATATTCCTGAATTTTGCATGGGGATTTGTGAAATCGTACTCAAAAAGTATAAAGTAGATGACATACTGTATAATATTAGTAGTATATAAATATATTTTATTAGTATATATATATTTTTTTTTAAATCTACATTGGTTGTGAGTTATGAATAGTGTAATTAATTATAAGTTTATGGATTTCTTAAAGTTTAATCTCGTTAAAGTCATATCCGAAACCGAAACTCAGATATTTGAATACTAGTATACGCTAGTTTGCAAAAGAATGTCATAATGTTTAAGGAGTAAAGTTTAAGTATTTGTTATATTAAAATTGGATACCACTCCCTTTGAAGACGTGCATTATTTAGAATAATGTCATTTTATATGGAAACAACCTCTCTAAACAAACCAATTTTCAAAAGAAATATATTACAGAACTCCTACACAAAGTAGCCATTTAGGATCGAAATTCAAAAGTATGATCATAAATAAAATATTCGGATAATAATAATGTCCTCATTTATATTATCGTATAGTAATTAATTAAAAAACAAAAATATATTAAAAGACAAAATATGTGGTTGTGATAATGATGAATAATGGTAGATTGAATAAAGTAATAATGATAGCATTAGCACATATAATACATACGTTTAAATAAAGATGAAACTGGAATTTTAGTTGATTAACTGATCGTAGTAATTTTTATCCATGACATAAACATTATTAGCAAATCAAACAATGACGATTGCGACTAATGACAAAGAGCGTATTAATTTTTGTCCAGACTTTTTTGTTGTTCGCCATCTTCCTCTAAACACGACAATTTCACACATGTAACCCAGCGACCCCTATCTATCTGTATGACGGTCAGTCACACGTTGACGACATATAAACGTAATTGTAATAGATAAATGCGACCGTCTAGTAAAACAGAAAACCGCTTCTGCCTTGTATTGTCGTTAATTCACGCATATCTAATAACAGCATTAACGCCCAATTGACAACTATAGGACTGCTACTGGATGTGGGTTCATTCAATGAAGAAATTAATTGTATCTGCCATTTCTTTACACAACTGTCAACGCGAGGTGTTGTATCGTTTTTCCCCATGTGCAACGAGTGGCTATGAGGTAAAAATTAAACTGCGCATGCGTGCCGTGTTGATTTTACATTACCGCTAATTACACATCCGGGGCATTTTCTCTGCTACATTTGACACATTTCATCACTCAGGTGATAGTTGCATGTCTTAAATTTGGCAATTGTGGTTTCTTGTTCCAAAGACAATTTAACTAGCACGTGTTAGCGGGTTACAGTACCCTATGATCGCGTGGCGTTATGTGGTGGTCTTCCGCTAGATGTTACATTATAATTACAGACATAATTGATATGTAACCGGCGCATAAGTTGTTAGCAATTACTTCATTTATAATCTCTTAAAAATCTATTGTTGGTTAGGAAAATATGATGTATGCAATTCATGCAATTGTATTTTTTTGTTAATAGAGAGGACATTTCTCCATTGGATTGTGTGTGTTCAAACTATACACGCAATACAACGGAGAAATTATTTTCTGTGAAAATGGAAGGATATCGTAGTGGAAATACATCATCAAATGTTTATTTCTACCAATGTTGGAACGTTTTCCAAAGTATATCCATTTACGTAAGTAAATAAAAAGTATATATAAAATATAATAATATATCATTATCAATGTCGTAATATAGCATTTATTTTAGCGATTATAATTAGCCTACGTTGTCAGTAATTGCCTATTAGAAAATAGTTCCTTTCAAGCTAGTTTTATGTTTATATGTTATATGGAACTTATGAACTGATATGTTCACGCGGATCCATGCAAATGTTTGCACATTGGGCATGTCCCTACAAGATGTTAGCAGGACACTTATACGAACCGGGTGTCCTGGGGATGTCCATTGCATTAAAGCCAATTGCAAGTTTCAATTGATATATTTTTCAACTTTACGAAACAAATCGAGCCGAGATGGTATCATGCCTCACGAATATTGTTTAATATCTTAAGTTGGGTGTCCTGAACAGGAAGCCTCCAGGACAATCGATGCATGGGTGCCCTACTAGAATCATGGGTGTCCGTGATCAATGGTTATTAGCAACTAATAATCAATCATTATCAAATATGATAATTCAGTATACAGTCCTAAATATACTATTTACCTTCACGATAAAGGAATGTGCGTATTACATATGTATTGATATATGAACAAATTAACCAGAAAGGGTAGCTGAAGCTTAAATAAATAAAACATAACAAAAGGTTTACACATGACAATATGTTTCACTGAGTTTTCATTCTAATTTAAGCGCAGTGGAATCCAACCAAATATTAACGAACTTTGCTTAGATCAATGTAGTTTATATACAGTATAAACTTTAACCGAATGTAATATGATAACATTTTGGGATACTATTTAATTAAGTAACCTTTATAAGTTGTTTACATTTACATAGAGTATGACTATCTATGGAATGTCCACAAAACACAGAACTTCTGCAGATATGACATCTACGTTATCATCAAATCGTCGCTAATTAGTTACTGTTTCATGTACTAAATACAACTTTGTCGAAAATACAAATAAAACTACATTTCTTTTAAAATATACATCTGTGCATACTTTCTCAATTGTGCTGGTAATTAATGAATCCTCATGTTCGAGTTGTGTAAATATTTCAAATTCTCTATTTCAAGATCTGACATCCGGTGCATATATAGCTACTTGCTCCTATAATTATCAGTGGCTCTAATCTGAATAGTTCACCTCGACTGCCAGTAAACATATGCGCCAGTGCTTCTCGAAAGAATGAAATTCAATTATTGGGTTCACAGTTGTTTGAGTTGGTGCTCCCCGCTTCCCCCTTGAACTAACACG
>JAUTBV010101649.1:0-15797 GCA_032361325.1 Lepetodrilus fucensis | reverse complement strand
TCTAGGATGGTTGGAAGGACACTGTGGATTCTTTTTAACTTAGATATTTTAAACTAGTTTATATATTCGCCTATCAGCATGCATGTTTTCGAATAACCAATATTTAAATAACCAATAAATGGACTCGGATAATAATAATAATAATAATAATAATAATAATAATAATAATAATAATAATAGGATAGCGACTCTAAACCCCAATTAAAATAAAATATAATAATAATAATAATATATTTACTGTATGTAGCGCCTAATCTCCAGGGGTTTCTATTCTCTAAACTTCTTAGCCTAAGAACAGTTCGTAGCCATACTATAAGAATCGTTAAGATTGTCGTATGATCGTAAGAACGTTTCGAGAATATGCCCCCAGCTCATTGGCACTGTACATAAGAAATACTCCATCAGTCATTCGCTTGTTTAAAAAGAAAATCTTGTGTCATAAAATTGTAGGTGCAAATTAACAGCTACATTTCTTTTTGGTGCGTGAGTGTAGATAAAGGATAGATATATATGTTGACTCTGCAGTATATCTCCAGCTTGCCAATTCCAGCATACAGTTGCATACGTCCCATATATAACCAGTGACAAACAGTCACATGACTTGCGTTGATTTCATTCACAAGTGGTGTGAATAGCCGTCATTCATGTACTTCTGGGAAAAACAAGGTCAGCCAAGTGTGAGGGATATGACTACAACATACCCAGACCTTTATCAAAGGTGTGGGTTGATAGATACGTGACATAATTAGATGCATTAACGTACACTGTCCATGAAAAGAAATCTTATTTTGACGTAATCCAATTCAAATTGTGTAATGTCATATTTTTTTGTTTTAATGAGAAATTGAAAAGGATTGCAGTCTTTGTTTTTGTGCATTGCGAAATGAAAGTTTTTTTTAGTTATATATATTTTTTTCATGCGAATAAATACATTTGTAAATGATAGTTTGTGGAATGTTTGTGACATATTTCAGTTTATGTTTGTTATTTATTGAACAAACATTTTGTAACTTGTTTGTGAAATGTTTGTGACAGGTTTCAATTTGTGTTTGTTATATATTGAACAAACATTGTGTAATTTGTTTGTGAAATGTTTGTGATGTGTTTAATTTTAATTCAGACAAACGAGGAACACTCATGTTCCAGCAATGTAGAACAGACCAAACATATGATTCCTATTTGGACTTTTTTGGATGGCTTTTCTCTCTCCCTGCTGGATTAGGCACAAACACTGTTCTTTAAAGACAGCCATTCACTGTTTTCAAATGAAGAGACTGTGTGGATGATGCAGTATATCATGAAATCAATTTAAAAAAAACATTTGTAAAAATTAGGATTATATTTTTCTGAATTGAAAAACTGAAAAACGGTATGCATGTTTACCTATTGTTCTGCGATTACATCCTAAACTTGTACGTGGCATCAAAACTTTCCCTCTCTATTTCAGAGCCTCGATCTGGTTTTCGAATAGCCTTCAACATGTTCGATACAGACGGAAATCAAATCGTAGACAAAAAAGAATTTCTGGTGGTGAGTATGTGACCATATTTCGTATCATATTGACTGTTGTATGTGGTAACCCATGATATGTAAATTAATCTTGTCAGATGTGGCAATTTCTATGGCCTGAAGAGATTCATGGAAGAAGATTTCAGTTGAACATTTTTACCAATATATATTTACATAGCGCTTGTATATTTGCGATGACCATGATCCATAGTGCTTGTATATTTGAAATGATGATGTTTCTTGAAATGAAATGTTAAATTACTGTCACAAGATGAATTGTGTTACTGATGGAAACCAATCTGAAGAATATACAGAAGTTTCACAGAATGATGATCTGTGTCCGATCAAAACAAACTTAGGTCACTAAAATGACTTAAGGTGGGTTCACACTATAGCGTTTGGGCCAGCGTTTACCGACGTTTGGGCAAACGCCTGGCTCCGCTGGCAAAAGTTGGTATTCGTTGGCGATCGCTGGCAAACGTGGTGTTCGCTGAAAATATTCGACATGCTGAAAATTTGCCGAACGTAATTTCGCCAACATTTGGGCTAATTTCTCTGACTTTCCAAACACTGGCCCAAACGCTGTAGTGTGAATCCACCTTTATATCTGAATTTCATAAATTTACATTTCTTAAAAACATGCAGGTCCAATTGTAAACTGAAAACTGTATTGTTCAGAGTTTTTCCGACAAGAAATCTGGGCATTTTCTATATGTCAAAACATAAATACTAGAAGCTTGTAGCATTAGAGATGAATACATGCTTCCACATGATACACACTGTTATGAGGGCAAGAACAAACTATTTTGATGACCTTTTAGAAAAACATAACTGTGTTCACAGTAGCATAGTAATACTCTACATTTGCAATTTATGTCTCCCAATATAATGTATTTGTCATATTCTATGTGATTATTTGTCACGAAGTTTTCACTATCAACATTGTCAAATTTCATGGGCAACATTGTCAAATTTCTAATACTGTCAAAACTTTACATATATACAATTTATGTCTCCCAATATACTAGTAATGTATTTGTCATTATATGTGCCTTAATTGTTGTCAATGTTATTTGTCATTCTTATGGTCATTTTTGACTATCAACATGGTCCAATTTCATGGGCAACATGGTCCAATTTCATGGGCAACATTGTCAAATTTCATTGTCAACATTGTCAAATTTCAGGGTCAACAGTATCACATTTCATGGTCTTTCATAATAAGTCTCACCATGAGCCTAGTCTCAATAATAACAACTACCATTCATCATCAGAATTTCAATCTCTCAACCCTATCCATTTGTTGGATACGTTTTATCTCGGGTTCAGTTGTAACACACATTTCTCATTCTTCGGACACCCAGAAACCCCCACGACACATACAGAGAAACCAGCACCTCACCACCTGATAGTCGGCCAGCAGGCAACAGACTTTTATCAGGCGGCAATGTTTTTAAAATAATGAGTTGTTTACTTCGATGCCATCCAAGTCCAGGCACCGCGATGGGCTCTGCGTGAGGTGTGTGGAAATATTATTTATGAGCTGCGGCCGTGGGGTGAGAGATTACTTCTGAATTTCCGTGTGTCCGTGAAAACTTTGTAGAAAACTATGTTTCTTGGACTCGTTGGATTAACCCTCACCATGCTGAAGGCAACAGTATGTGCCCTAAAGAACAGTGCCTGTGTCTTAATTCAGCAGAGAGATGGTTAACATATGGAATTAGTTTCAGTGAAACTTGCTAGTTATTGTATTTTTGATTGTTCAATTAGGATAGATACCACGTTAGTCAAGGAAAGGGTTAACCTACAGGTATGGGATTATTTTTCTCTGAAACATGATATTAATTTTATTATTGATTGCTCAGTTAGTTTGATATTGGGGTGCCATGTTAGCCAGGGAAAGTGTTAACTTATTGAAGTATTTTTTCTATGAAACTTTATAGTAATTTTATTACTCAATTAGTTTCATATTGGAATACCATGTTAGTAAAAAATTGTAATTTCAGTATCCATGTTGTATATGGTATGTCATTCTTTGACATTGTAGTTCATTCAAGGTTTCCATGAAGCGAAAAAACAATATTCTTGACACCTATCTGTTAGAGATGACCCATAATAGTACTATAAAATGTATCGTAGAGGGTAAAAAGTGATGCAAGAAAGTATTGTGTGATTTGAAACTGAACTTAGTTTAAGGATTAATTTTGACCCCTTTGATGGTAAGAATGGGGAAACGAGTTTGTTTCTGGAGCCAGAGAAAAAAGGAATCGGAGACTTTCAATCCTGTACCGTAGCCTCCTTATGGGGAGTATTTGAATAGCACAGTTGGTAGTGTGTCAGACTGCAAACATTTGAGTTTGAGTTTGAATCTTATTGTGGGTAGGGTCTCACCATTTTCTCCCCTGTGTTGAACAGTTTCACTGAGGAATTGTAGGAGTACTTGTTAGTTTAACCCTCTCCCTGCTGGATTAGGCCCAGACACTGCTCCTTAGGACATCTCTGGTTGCCTGCAGCATGGAGAGGGTTAAATGTCTGCATCCAGCGTAGCAGATATTTATATGGCAGATCGAGGTGCAATGTCTTGAAGACTGCTGTAAACCACAAATAAATAAAATAAATAAATTAATTAAAATTAAATCAACAGTGTACCTTTAAATATCTCATGCATATTCTGTAAATTCTGCTGTGTCACAAACTAATTACAATTCCTGAAAGGAATTTTGTTTATAACGGTGTATCATTTTCTCTAATTAATTAGTTGCAGTGTATCCGATACACATACCAGTATAGTAAAACCTGGTTCAGACCTTGTTACAAAGTATATTCTTGGAAGTGGCTTTTGACTGAATGCATTCAAATAGCAGTAATGTGAATTGTTCACTCAACTGACAGTAGCAATAAATCAAGTAAGTCATTGTTTGAATGTAGGTCTACCAGAGCCAGGCATAGACAGTACTAATATAGTGTCTAGCCAGGGATATTGGTGGCTAGGCCGAAAAATATTGGTAATATGTTTCTCGTGAAATAATTGACAAGAATCGTTTCAAGATAATTTCTAGCCAAGTCTTATATGTTGGTGGCTAGGCCTAAAATATTTATAAAATGTTTCTCATGAAAATTGTTGCAATTATTATTTAGAGCCTTTTTTATGTATTTATTTATTTATTTTTAAATTGGGATTTAAAACCACTTTCAATATTTCACTTTCAATGTCACCTTTAACCCTCTCCATGCTGAAGGCAAACAGATGCCCTTAAAGAGCTGTCTGTGCCTAATCCGTGAGGAGAAGGTTAAATTTATGTCTCTACGAATGAAGACATTTAATTCATTATTGTTTTTATTTTAAAGATCATTTTTCAGATATGCAAAGGACAAACTAAATACAATAGTTGGTTAATGAACTTTCGTAGGGTTTGTCTACTGTATAGTATAGAGCATCTGTTAAAGCTCAAGGTTAAATAAAAATAGTCTTTTACCAACACCTTGTACTTTAATATGTTAATATTTGTTGTTGATATGCAGCAACATGAATGGGAAATAAAAATACATACTTTTTTAAATATAAAAATAAAATAATGAAATATTAATACCTTTGAAATTATCAGCTCTTTGTGACAGAGAAACATATAATTAATTTTGTTTCATGTCATATGATCCCCCAACCAAATACAGGCTTTTAATAGTACAATCGGACAACACCCAGTCCTGTATCGGGTTCTTATCCATGAATTATTCATGAGGTTCTCATTTCACATTGATGCTCAGTGCCACTAGTTGACACAGCAGTTTAGCGTGTGTGCTAATTCATGCCCTCTTCAACAATATTACTTACTTACAGCAAGTCCTATTGTGAAATTCGATGCTTCAATAAATATTGCCGTGAATTGATTACATGAAGGCTGATAATGTATGTATCAATCATTCGCCTGTGGGGTAATTTGAATTATAATTTTTTTTAAATAATTCTGGAAATTAGTAAATTAATATTGAGTATATTTTATATACTGTATATATATATATTTTTTTAATGGGGTTTAGAGGTGTTTTCAAGATTTTGGCTTCTGGAAATTAGTAAATTAATTGAGCATATTTTTTATGTATATATTTTTTTAAATTGGGATTTAGAGGTGTTTTCAAGATTGTGTTCAATTATGACATTGTTTATGGGGATATGTCTTGTCATTCAGATCATATTGTGATAATTTATATTTTTATTTCAGAGACAAAGAAAACCTGTATGAAATAGATCTGATGGGAATTGTCTAGATTTGAAATCTTATCTATAGGACGGCATTCAGAATTTTGGTTATTAAAGGCATACAATCACGGTTTGTCTCGCTGGTTTTCAATATTTTAAGATTTTATTTATTTTTAGTCTCGCAATTTTTAATATGTGAAGACAAACAAAAAAAATAATAGAAAACCAGTGGGATATGCGTAAACTGTAGCTTGTTGCCCAAGGAAATGTACACAGTTTCAGGTAAAATACAATCGACCTTGAAATTATTCAACAAACCATGATTGTACGCCTTTCCAGGGTATCGTTTCTCGAAGCTCTCTTAGCCACTAAGGGACCATAGCACTCTCTTTGCTGATAGCTAATACACTACTAAGAGTGCTATGGTCCCTTAGCGGCTAAGAGAGCTTCAAGAAACGATACCCAGGTTTATATTTTTACGGACATTTCATACATAAAGTATCGTTCAGGGCTCCAGACTAACATTCTTGCCCGCAGAGCAAGTCAGGGCAAGTAACAATGGCACCAAAGGTACTAAATGTTAAAAAGTAGGTTGCAGCAGTGCAATTTAACTTGTCCCTGTACGTAGGGCATATGTTAGTCCAGAGCCCTGATCGTTTTTGACCTTGTCGAAGCTAATCGGCAGTTACAGTTCCTGTAACATGTTACAGTTCCTGTAACATGTTACCACTGATTACAAAACATTGCTGTTAGTGTTGCACATGACGTGAGACACTTCGCCAAAAAAATGTAACATCTTCATCAAAGATATGTTATGATATTCATCTCTTTGCACTGGTGTCCGATATCAATGCAGAGGATCGCTTGCTACACAAGAGTTCACAGGATAGACAGACGAATTGTCCTATGGGTTCACTGGAGATTAACGTTTGTTGTAGATTTGGCTTTTCCACCCGAACCTGAGTTCATCCAGTTCCCCTGCTAGTTTTGTCAAGTTTGTGTATGATCCGCGACTCTGATACAAGTCGTTACTCCTCGGTCGTGTCTCCCATTGATCCGAGTCCATGGGCGAGGCCAAGTTCAAAGCTTTTCCCTCTGTTCACGTTAAATTGTCCGGCACAAACTATTCTCTTATCGATATTTCAGCCCACTCTTGTCCCCAGGGAGTGAATTGGGTACGTGTGCGATGGCTACAATCGGCCATTGTCGAGGGTCAGACCGTGTGACATTGCCAGTGTTCTGAGCCACCTCCGACGAAACTCAAGCTCCCTGCGATAAACTTCTGAAGGGACGAGTTTGTAACAGATAAACATCTCGTCACCAAAAGCAGGAAGAACAAAAATTCAGAGATTTCTTTTTTTTTTGTCTGGGGGATGGTCTGGATAAATTTCTTTGATGGTGATTAATGCATAGAGGTATGCGTAGAATGCTACAAACTGCTGTGTCATAACCAACGGAGTGTTTATAGAAATTTGACTTGTCCCTGGAATTTAAATGGGTGTGATGGATACATTTCATCTTTAACTTGTGTCCGAAAAAAATTGGTTTGTGTGATCGTCAATACAGGAATGCAAAATCACCCATAAGAGCTGTCGGAACATGTGTGGTATTATTATTCCTTCAACAATAATTCCTGACTTATGTGTAGGATCCTGGCCCCGTAGTTTTTGAGTATGATTTCATATTTAACATTTTAAGATTATTATATTATTGCACCTGTAATAAATTACCTGTCTTGTCAGTTTATTAATGAAAGATTTTTCGTAGTTTCATTCTATCATACACATCACCTGATACAGATATGTTTTTTCCTCACTTGTTTACTATAGATCTAACTCAGCACTCGCACGCGGCATCGTGCATTAAATCGGATAATATCTTTTCAAAGAGGAAATTAAACATTATTGTCTGTTGTGCCTGTGGCTTTTATGGTTCAAGGGAGGTAATCTGATGTATATTTTACTGCAGCTTCAGCCAGTTTTGTTAAGATACGGTAATTCTATTGAATGAAGTCTCATAAAATCTTTCCATTTCTACTTTATTTCTAGTATTAGTATTTATTATCACATATCATAGTTTGAGAGTACAATACTCCCATTCAATAAATATATATTATTGCACTAGTGCAATAACATAACTGGTTCCATGCTGCAGATACAAATGATAGGATATGGTAAAAACTGGTTCCCTGTCTCAGACACAAATGATTGTAGTCATGTGATCAACAACAATGCCACCAAGAGGTGTGATGTCATCCATTGTGACATCACAGACGTAACGTCACTACTTCAGATTTCTTCACGACTGCCTAAAAGAGTTTTTTCTAACTTAAAATGGATATTACGGTCTTTTCTACAGTTATATGATAAATAGAATCTAACATTCGTGTTCATTCAATACTGTATTAAATTCATCGGTAAAACTGATATTGTGCTCACCAACTCGTTTAATAAATTCAGTATTGAATGACCACTCATGTTAGATCCTCTATGTACGTAAATATTTTGCACGTAATATGTTTTATAATGTTAATCGTAAACATCTTGCCTCCAGTATACAGAAGGTTAGTAATTTGTATTTAAGGCTCATTGGTTTAGGATTAGTAAGAAAAGAAAAATGGATAACCTTACCAGTCAGCAAACCATTAAAGAATAATCAACAGGTACTTACCTGAAATAGAAAATATGACTTATTAGACATAATAATTAAACAATAAATGCATTGTGAAATCAATATTTTTTTTTTTTTTAAAGCAGCCAATGTCACTGACAGAATTAATTGAAATATGTGGATCATCCGATGTCAAGATCATCTAAATAGTTGATATACAAGCCCAGGCTCATGATATACACGGTATGTTCTGATTATTTTCTAAATTTTGAAGGGAAAATGTGGATAATGTCAATCAATTGATACCATTAAAATTACAATATTACATGTTAAGGTTAACGTTTAAATAAGAAATATCAATTGGATTCAACTTTACCCACGTCATCAGCTTGTATTTATACATATCTATGTACATTTCAGATTGTTCCAGTCAGATCGTAACTGTCACTCACACCATGTATACTATTACACAGTATTTTCATTTAATGAAGTCAGCTACCAACACAAACAAAACTCTCTGCTTGATAAACAGAAGATTGTCTATTTCTGCAAACTATGCCTCCTTAAACACACGTCAATGACATTGATCCTCGTACATATCAATCCACTCGTACATTTCACCAGATATCAATCCACTCGTACATTTTGCCAGATATCAATCCACTCGTACATTTCACCAGATATCAATCCACTCGTACATTTCACCAGATATCAATTTGTTTCTCTGAAGCTAATTTCTCTGTGAGTTTGATGCTTTTAGCTACTGAAAATCAGTTCTATTTTATAACTTCAGGTTACGATCACATCGACTTTGTTGCAAGGATCTTGACTTATTACTCTTCCGATTTGCTGATAGATTACTCATGTGATTACTGATACGCTGCAGTGAGTAATCTTGTTGTCACTGTCCCATCAACGTAAATACATTTACGGTTCTGAAAGCCTGCAGCAGAATCTGAACAGTATTTCTGAACCATAAATCTGAACACTAAATCTGTCTTGTACAAGTTTTTTTGTATATAAATTTTGCAGTGATACATGTTAAAGCCTAAGGGGCTTTAGACTTCAGCACAACGATTTTGGTGCAAACAAATAATCCTCTTAAAGCCACACTTCCTGAAAAAACACCTTCAGGTTAGAGAAATCTTGCTGTCATGGCAAAGTATAAATATTGATATAAATATGTCAGGATATTTATTGAAGTCCCAGCATAAGATTCAAACTTTACACAAAAATTGATTGTTGGATATCAATCCAATGATATCACACTTGAGATGTTAATTTTGAAACTGTGTCTACCGGTTGGCCATCTTGTTAACTGGTTCTCCATCCTAGAGTAAGAGCTCTGGTTACCTGCGAGATTTCAGCCTGATTAACGCTATTGTCACCCTGCGATGCCACGCCATATTAGACAGTATTAAATCCACGTCTAATTACAGCCTGGATACACAAGAGCAGAGTGGAAAATTTGCAGTTGTGTTCTATCTCATAATGCTGACTTTGTCTTCCTTTCAGAAGGTACTCTATTCTCGAGGGTGTGTATGAAAGTTTAATATGGTCATATTCTTGCAAATTCTTAATTAGAGTTGAGTCTATGGAAAACATTGTCAAATTCACGAGTCCATCACACCCCCTTCCTCCCATCCCCAAATGTCTGTATCATGTCTGGGTTTTGTTGTCCAAGAGCATTGTTTGGATTTCATAATATGAATTCTCTAGTCAGTGGATGTGTTTTAAGTCTAAAGGATCAACTTAATGGTTGTATTGAAAATCATGCGAAAGGACTTTAAAGATGATGCTCAAATTTTGATAAAAGATTTTCATGCTACAGACTCATAATAATTAAAATCTAAATTAAAAACATGCAGCTTAATGGTGATGGTGATGTTCCATTTGGGATCAAACCAGATATTGATGCTGTTGGCAAATAATTAAAATCTAAATTTGAGGCAAATGAATATCTAGAACCAGAACGGGAACAGATTTCATAACCTTTTAACAATCTGATCCTGATGAACCAAATGTTTAACCTTCTAACTGCTGGAGGGAATAATAAATGTCCCATGGATAATGACTATTCCAGCAAGCGAAGGGTTAAATCAAAACATTTCAACACACTATGAAAATATTATAGTAAATAGACAAACTACATTTAAATACGTTTTAAAAATTAACAATTAAGTTGTTTCACCTTTTAATATATTATTTCATATACAATTAACATTTTGTCATCAATGGACAACCAGAGATGCCATAATATTAACAAGAACATAATCCAGTATATTGATAAGATTCAAACCCAGGACATGAAATAGGAACTTCACTATTCAGAGCTAAAGTAGCTCCGACATACATCAACATGAAACTGATGAACATCAACTTACTACAATAACGTAATTGTTACACAATCTATGACGAGTGATATCTTCCAAAACATCACTTAACACCCGGTCTTTTGAATTCAGTCATAAAAGTTCTGACAGGAAAACCTTCCTAAAATATTCCAAGACCGATCATTAATCATCTAGTGTGAATATGAAATAATTCCGCTTTACATAATGGAGACACGCGGCACATGGTATTTCAATGACATTGTATATGTCTAACACCTCGCCTTTAAATGCCATGGTTTTGACTCCTCGGAGTTATCCTCCCTTTAAATCTCGCATTAATCCATATGACAGGACGTGGTATAGAATTTCTGTGATGGCCTGGCACTAAAGATTGAGCAATGATAAATCTCAAACTTGATACTCGGATCGGGTACCTGAAATTTATAATTGTGCCCAGAATGCTGAAATACAAACCTTTTTATTTCAGATCGTTAGGTTGGATATGTATTGAAATAATGTAACGAAGGATACTGGGATGAAATATACTCAGATGTCAAATTCGGGCGCCAATGTTGTATGCAAATGTGGGAAGTTAAAACGACAATGTCTCCTGTGTTACAAGGTGAACAGAGGGCGATGTTGAAAATATGGGGTTCAGTGTTCATGTTACTCATTCTGATATTAAATGGCGGTATGTGTTTCAAATTAAGTCTAATCTGTGGCAAGTTGGTTTATATCTGACTTCTTAGTCACAGCATGGCGTCATATAATGAGAGAAAAAAATGTACATTTGAAATATAACCTCAAACCTTGGTTTTGTGTTAGGATCATGGGTTATGTCCCCATGGCAGCTTATTTAAAGTCATTAGACATATTTTACATTGTATAATTAAATTAAAATTAAATAACTATAGGCTAGATCAAGTTTAAAGATCAGTGAAACATTTAAAAACAAAAGTACTTATATGGACAAATATAACCAAATAAAAAACTAACATTTAATTAATAGTTTTGGATCTTAGATATCTTGCATCCAGCATTTGAGATAGCCAATTTACACAATTTACTATGGCAAGTGACATCTACCAGTAATAAAAATAATAAACATTCAAGATATTAAAAGTATTTTTTTAAATATTATTTTAATAACTTTGATGTTTTCACACGGCACCATAGAATATTTATTATGCAAACCATTAACAATATACAGAAAATGCTTTGTTGACATAATGCTGTGTCATTCATACGAATAATTTATGTTGTGTTTATACTTACACAAAGCCATTATCAAATTATAAAATTTGAATATCATACCAATTTAAACTAACACCAGTGACATTAAATTATCTAATGTCGCCATCATTGACAACAACACACTTAATAATAAGTATTCATAACACAACATGAAAGATGACATAAGAAAAGGCCCAACTTCAAAACACAAACTTCACACATGTTCATAATACAAGTGCATTAAGATATACATAGTAAACTATTCAGTAATAAAATGTTATGGAATTTTTAATTATGAATTGAGAAGTTTATTATTTTCCAAAAAGTAACCTGATTTTTTTTTATTGAATAGCAGGTCAACAGAAAAAAACAGGGCCGCAGAAAAATACCATAGAAAATGATTGAGGATGAAAGACGTCTTGATATGTTGGTTGATATGATCTCAAATCACAATATCCATTGAGGTAACATACCGTTGATACAATCATCCCCCCTCCACCCCCCATCCCCTCCCTCTAGCACCACACCCCATCACCCTACCAACCCCCCAATGCAAAGGTGTATTCACCACACCGAAACTTCGCACATCATTAGCTATGAATAGACGGAATATATATATGGTCCAGCGAACAGAAGAGAAAATTGAAATTTGGCTGCAGGGGTCTGACGTTTCATTTGGAAGCCGTCTGATAAAAATGACATATGGGTAACTATCAAAGGTGCTCCATGTTGATTGCCTTGACTGATGGATACAGATCTGGGATATATTTTTTTAGCAATCCTTGTTTTGCTCTGCAAAACTTCTCGTCTTCGTGGCAGGGTGCAAATATAAGTATGTATGTATTAATGAAATCATGTTCTACAGGGACAAATGAACAAAGGCATGTTTGTTGCGAAACTTACATCATATGTTGGTATCACAAAAATAAATGTAAAAGTTCAATTTATTAAAAGATGTAAGCATATTGTTGACCAGCATTAACCATCTTAGTGCTGGATTAATAACAATTACTGTTTTTTTGTGGCACCTCGCATTCATCATTGATAGGGTTAAATTAATAGGATGTTCCTTGTATCATAGTGTATGATATTCTGGTAGGATTATTATTTCAAATAACTTTCTAATATTAATAAGCAAATGTCTTGCATCTCAGATCACATATATCTACCGATCTATCTACATATCTAAATATCTCAAGATGATTAAATCCTTAATTATAGGAATATGTGTACCATATAATTTGAGCTCAATACCTCCATCAACCCAATATTAATATTGCCTAGCTTACGTTTAAAACCATAAACCTTCACCACACCAATTTCATCCCCATTAATCTAAAAGGGGATGTAACTCTACAGAATGTAAGTGAATACCACCACCACAGTAAACTGACTGATCCATTAAATTAACACCGACTCTGGAACAGCCTGAACGCAATTACACGAAGGCTCTGCATACAGCTGCACATTTGGGAGTTGGATTTGCTTTAATCACAGTCATCATAGTGCTTAGGCTGTACCTCACATTGTAGGCTATTAGGCTTATTCAAGGTAATTTAACTCATAAAAATTTCCTAAAAAATATACGTGATATTACAAATTATTTTCATTATACGACGAAATACATAAAATAAAATTTCTTTAGAAATCCATGTTCTGTAATTATAAAATTAGCATAAATTTATTTCAATTGACAACAGTGAAAAATGGAGTCAATTTTTAAAGGGCAGGTGTGGTTGATTCACATTAGGTCTTATAATGAGGCTAGTGTATGGAAATGCACGGGACAAATAATTATAGTATATATTTGGAGTGCTTTATGGTTGACCTGGATTTATCACTGTCTAGGTTCATACGGACACTTGTGACAAGGTATTGGGGTACATATCCATAAACCATACACTGTACACTGTACACTGTACAGACAAAAACACATCCTATATTACATACAGTACCTTTAAACATTGTACCTTTTTGTGACATTTTAACATAAAATGTACACTGTACTGACAAGAACAAACATACGTTTCTGTTGTATACATATCCAACGTTAAATAAAGCTTCTTCTTCTTCACGTACCTTTAAACACTGCACATTTAAACACTGCACATTTAAACAGCATACATTATTTAAACACAACACATTTAAACACTGCACATTCAAACACATATATCATGCAGAGATTCAGTATGTTAATTTCTATCATTATGTAATTTATGAAGAAGATAAGGGTAGTATTTGTATTTTATTTTAACCATCTCCCTGCTGGGTTAGATATACTGGTAGGAGGTCTGGTCAAAATAATCCAGAAGAAATTTGATGCTGTTAACTAAAGTAGTACCAAAAATAATATAACATACATGTACGCATTATATGAAGATTAAACATATGAATAATGAACATTTATAATTTCTACTGGGTATCTATTGGAATGATGTCCTAAAACTGATACTCCTCAGTAAAATCTGTTTCTTCTTTCTATGAAAGGGTTCCACATACCCGGTATGTTCTACACTTGATAGCAATGCTCACTATCACTACACTTCAGCAAATTTATGACATACTTTTAGTAGAAACACACCTCAATATTGACATATTTAGAATGTTTTCATTATCATAATTATTAACATAAACCTAAAATTGAAATGTTATATCATCATGGCACATGAGTTAAACATATTGCTATGCATCATAACCAAATTAGTAAACTATTTTCATCTTAACTGGGCAATAGATGTCATCAGAAACACCATTTATTTCAAAAGAGAAATTCATATGTTGCTCATAACATGATAATTTCACAGCTTTGACTTTATTAACAGTAAAAGCCTTTTTTTCTCTCACTGCAATCATGATGACATGTGTTTACATAGAAATGTTCTTAAATCCCTAGATTTTAATAAAGATTGTTTCACCTACTTACATTAAATTATTTTGACTGCTATAAACATTTCCAGTATACATTTACAAGGTTGTTTTAAGGGTAGAAAAAGAAACTTGTGATGGATTATCAATTTGAAACAAGCATATCTATCTAACATGAGACAGAGTGACCCCAGGGGTCTACTAACATTGTGAAGCATGAAAGTTATGGAGATTTAAGCCAATATGAAAATAATGGAAAGAAATGGAAGGCGGGAAAGGGAAGGAGTTGAGAAGGAGGATCAGAGGTTCGGTGAGGGGGAAGAGGATTTGTAAACCCAATACACACCCCTTGAGTATAACTCTCATGATGGATTTGCCGACAGATTGACAGCCTCGAATAAACTATGACTTTTGTCAGAATTTACACCAAGAATTTCACAATCATTATATATTACTAATTTACTACATGCATTTATGAGAACAATTTACTATATAATTGCATCTATCATGGTTTGGGAATATCATATATTATTCTTAAATTCTATTAAAACTAGTATATATAGATGGTATCTACTGTATATAACAGATACCATGTGAATGCCAGGTTCCATGATCATGAAAATTTTGAGCATAATTTCACACTCAAGCTCAACTTTTATATATGGAGATATTGCAGACAAAACTTTGAGCTAAGCATGAAATTGTAGTAAAAAACACTTCATAATCTTGGGTCTGTTAAGTATGTCATTTTTGAATGAGGTTGCTAAATGTTTTCAAATTAACTACTGTAGTTAGGGTAGTTATTCTGACGCCATTGAAAGAATGATAATAATAAATATCAAGAATTTTAGATTAGAATAATTTAAATCAGATAAAGTGATTAATTGAAATATTTCAGTTTTTCTATATTTGATATGTCATTAAGGAGGCTGGCCCCAGTTTACTGCGCACCGTTCTGCACATGCTTTAGCTGATGGAATTACGTTGAAAATACGTCGGGTTATCTACTCCTGTTCTCTAAGGGGCATAACTTTATATGTGTTCCATGG
>JAUTBV010101638.1:0-15801 GCA_032361325.1 Lepetodrilus fucensis | reverse complement strand
GCGAACATTGATGCCGGGCCCCCTGGGCGGGATTTGAACCTGGAACCTTTGGCTCCGAAGTCCAACACTCTACCACTACGCTACATCCCGCCCCATGTTCAAGTAGTGGGTGTTGTATATAGTGTAGTCTTGAGACTATGGATAGTCCAAGGTAGCATTTCACGGAGCTCTCTAAGCTCTCTAATAGCTAATACACTGTGAAGAGAGCGCAATGACATCTTAGCGGGTAAGAACGCTTTGTGAAAGGATACCCAGGCCCCCGAAATTAGGAAACCATTTTCAGTATCATTCCATGCTCAACTCAATGTTTTGTTCACACATTCTCATATAAAATGTGTGCTTGAGCATGAAACCATACTCAAGACGTTAACGTGGACTTTGGCTGAGTATTGGTTCTAGGTTCTTGGAGGGTTGGTGTTTGTGGGTGGTGATAGAGATTCATTGAGAGGATAAGCACCCTTGAAATACTTTGTATGGGAAGGAGGCAATATAAATATGGTATAATAAATCCATAAATACATAGTACCATTGCTTTTCGAATAATTACGTTGTCTGTAAGCAAACAAACTGATCAAAACGATTGTTCCATGAAATTGAAAAGCTGATTACCGGTACTTATACTGTGGTAGAGGAATAGTTATGTGAGTGGGAGAAAACTTGATGTCTCCCGAAATAAAAACGGCGTTTTGGACATTGTATGGCTTATATTACATTATTAAATACAGAGACGACATTAGATCTATTGTTCCAAAATGGAAAAAATATATATAAAAAATCATGAAAAAAAAAGAAGAATTAAAACAATATTTTACTCCAACATTTGACAGGAACTAATATACTTGTATGACGGCAGTATTTATTCAGACGTAGTCTTTGTTGCTGACTTTCGAATCATGACATATTGCAGTTTTAAGGTCCTCCTAGGATAGCCTTGTGCAGAAAATAAATGACCTTGTCTCTATAGATAAACGAATTTCATGTCCAAATCTGACTGCTTGCCTCTTAATGTGTCAGAACATCCGTAGGTCGTTATTGTATTATGAGTGATTGACGATAATACGTTAATTGAAAGTAATAAGATTAATGTCAATTTTAATGATGAAATGGGAATGCTTAAACCGGTTGCTACTCGTCTACCACGTGTCACTGGCATTGTGGGACATCTTGAAATGGTCGATCAGTATCTGCGTCAAAGTAGAACATATAATCCAAGACGTTTTCACGGTCCGTATACACAGATATAGTTTTGTTAAACCGTAGTATACAGATACAGTAGTATAGGCCGTGGGCCAGATATGTCCATCGTGGATTAGTTTTGACCAATCTCATTAAAATCAGATCTCAGCGCAGCGTTTACGAAGCGTGTGTCATATATATCTGTTTGAGCGTTAGTTTGGGATCTTATTTTAATGAGACTGAGTTTTGACTAAACCAATATCACAATGAAATACTAGTAACCATGATTTATACTCCGTTCCTTACGAGTAGTTCAAAGACACTAGAAGCAATCATTTAAAGGATTTTACGTTACAAAAGAAAATGTGAAATAAATGCCTCCATTGTAACAACAATGCATATATATATATAGTTCACTAGATTTGAAATCTAACAGTATGAAACTTGTTCTTTATCACATCCACGTATAAGCCTACTATAGAATGCTTCATATCTTGCAATGGGATAAAATAATTAACTCATTTATTTGTCTCCAAAATCAACACTCCTCTAGTTAATGACAATTCCTATTTCCGAAATGTAGAGAATCAGAATTCGATTATCGTGTACAGAGATATCGTGCGCCTAAAGTAAACCAATTCAAAGCTTGGACCACAAACCAACACGCTAATGGACTTCTAGCGTGACTTCTAAACATTTAGAGCAGTTAGTGTTCCTGTACCGGTAACACAACTCATTTCCAAATGTATGCTACTAATGGAACAGTACTAACTGTTTATACCTGGACTGGTTTTCAATGAAAGGAGCTTATATATCGACATCGTGTTAATGTAATGAAGTGCCAATTGTAATGGGTAGACAGGATAAACTACCAAACAGTTAAATAACACTTCAGTGCATTTTACGTGATTCGAATAACACAGGTGAAACATATCATTGCTCATTAACGTACTATAGTAGGGTTCACTGGCGCCCTGGGTTCACCTTGTGGATACAAACTTGGGAATATCCAGGAATCGTTCCTGTCCTACACCTAGAAACAGCCTGTAAAATGTTTTCACTTAAAGAAAATGACTTACTTCAAGAATGTCTCCTTTAACACAGCTGCGAATGGGTACCCGGTAGGATGCGATGGAAAATGTGAATGCTAACTGTATATATCGGCAGTTTGGTTAGCATACTACCATGGAGCTAAGATGGGCATGTGAGTGCACATTTATTCATTACCTACAGGGTAGTACAATGTCCACAACACTGCTCAAAACTCAGACCGTGTATGCCTACTGAAGAGATACTATAAAATAGTACGTTAATTAAGTAGGAATACAGTCTGTCTTTCGAGGATGACAGCATTTACTGAGCTGCAGCACATTCATTGGAGATTAGACGCATTACAAGAGAACTATAGCAGTATTTATTAGTAAATACAATAGGGATAGTAAGTCTCGTCGAGGTAATTTCCGGTGACAGGAAGAATTTCGATGGTTGCTATGAATGACGTCTGAATCGTCACGTTTTTATGTGAGATCACAATGGGATATCGTCAATGTGTAGCGCATTTAGGTGTTTGACCGGTTTATGTCACAGGATATTGAATGAATCTCGGGCCATCTCGGGTCAACTTACGTCCCTATAGAATAGCTATTTTACAGACTGGACCAAGTTCTGTAACTATACTAATAAACATACAGCTAACATAAAACATGGTATATTTCATTCATGATCAGTCCCGAGAAAGAAAACATGTTCCGTTCTTATGATGCTTATAATATATGCAGGAATATTATCTTCAATGTAACTTATGATATATGTGCTTATCGAGTATTCCGTTGCACATGACATTTCAGACACTGTTATCATTTTCACACCTGCAAAACTCTTAGCACTAATACATCACATTGCTTCTCTGGATAAAACCTTTCACGAAAACTATAAATAGAAAACAAAGATCATAGTTCAACCAGTCAGCAACACATTTATCCAATGAAATATGATGCTGCATGAAAAGCTTTTCCATATCGTGATCAAAACCACGAATGGCAGGCAATCGTATTTATGTTCATCCACGTTGTGAGCTGACCTTTCATGGTCTTTTGTAATTAATTTATTTTTAAATTGGGGTTTAGAGCCGCTTTCAAGATTCGTTCACAATTTCACGGCTTGTCAGTTTAGGGCAGGAAACCCACAACATCCGTAGCGCTGAATGTTGCAGCAAACCTGCGATCACCAACTGCAGGTAATTAATAGGCAGACCAAGGATGGTAACTGCATTGCCATGGTACAGACATCGCATTCTAACATATAATGATTGCTTCTGTAACTTTCGCGAACATTGATTTGAAGAAGGGTGCCTTTGTCTCCGAAGCCCGAACGTTCTCCCATTGCGGTGTCACACTCCCCTTCGTAATGCAAGACCAATCAAAGAAGATGTACCAGCTAGTCAACGCGACAACAAGATTCGATCAGACGCTATCTGATTGGCTAAATTCATAATAACATGATTAACTACATCTGGATCTAGATTTTGTTGTTACAGACTACCTTGTCCATGAATACGAATTTAATTTAATTTTAGATACATTTTTACACCGTTTGCATGCCATTTCGATTGTAAATGGGGATGCAACTACTGACTAGTTGTCAACGGTATACGAGGTATACGAAGGGACTGTGTGTTATGAAGCAGCACAACAAAACTCACTATTTATTAGATAGGCCTACGTTAGCTAATATGTGCATGAACAACCATGCCATGTAGGCCTAACATGTAGAAAGTTCATATATTATTATTGAGAATATAAGCAAAACACAGGTATATATTATGTATGGGTCTTCTTCATCAGGACCTATTCTACTAGACCCAATATGTACTAAGTAATAAGTATACATGTAGATATCAATTTCACGAACACTTACTAGTGAGTAAAACTACTAATTTCTGATGTCAATAATTGGCCGTAGGCCTATAGTCTACTGTTTATGTACATCAATGAGGGCATGTGGACAGCCATACATGTGCAGACAGCACTCATCAAGACATTTGATATTCCGGATATATTTGATATGATCAAGTTTCATTTCCGTAACACGTAATGAAAAAGGTGAATGGTATTTCGTGAGTCGTGACCCATGGCCAGCTACTGTTATTAGGCATACTATCACAGTTGATAGACATATATAATGGACAAACGAATTTCGATCTGAGACTTAATTGCGCTTGATTTATCGACCCAAAAGTTATTATTTACTGATGTACTTAGTCCCCAGTACTCGATAGTTCCGCGCTATTTATCTCGTCTTTGATGCATCAACTGATCTATGAAGGGATCTGCGAGCGAACATTAGAGTTATGTCCCCCTTGCATGATATATAATGAAGCAAAGACATACGGAACATATTCAGGTTGTCTATCGAGGGGTTGCAGTGGAGATTCGTCAACCACACAGCGGTGGAAAGCTTTTCGGAAGTACAAACATGATTTTATGTATATCAAGTGAATGTAATTTGCAGTTATAGCTAAGAACTAGTCCCAAAACAACCATTCCCATTCATGAAAATGAGAAAACTGCTAGAGGAAAATGATTAACTGGTAACATAATTTAATTTGTAGATACAATCAAAAAGCAAATGAATTACCTAAGGTGAAAACCATTCTAAAAAAAAAAAGAATCCATAAAAAATAGCTACAAAATAAAATAGTTACTCACCGATTACAAAATCTCCATGCACCAAGTTGCTAGCTAATAGGACCCCCGATTCACTGTCTTCAAATATCTACTGATTATTCACCACCAAGTTTAAATACACAAGCATCCGCCGAACGCACGTGGCGTAAGAATACGCTATGTAGAACACCACGTGGCTCTTGGACCAACCAAAGTGAGGGATGCTTAACACACTATAGTAAACAGTAGACCCGGTAATGCCACAGGGTGTAGAATGGTGCAGCATGTCTGATACGCGAACATTTTATCCGACTTTCTCGGCAGACATTTATCCGGGAGAAACGTCACGTAAGCAGAATTAGCACATCGATCTGGCAACTGAGCAGTTTTTTCTTACGTTATCCCAAGGATGTGGGACTTCTTTTTTGGAGTTTCAGTCGAAAGTTAATATTGTCTACGTGTCTGATATGAACACGGGATGTGTGCGTGTGTATAATTCTGACATTGACAGATGTGCGTGCTGGAAATCAGGCTAACGTCATTGAGAGTGTCGATAGCAGAGCGGCGTGTGTGTGTGTGTGTGTGTGTGTGTGTGTGTGTGTGTGTGTGTGTGTGTGATATAGAGATAGAGAGAGAAAGAGAGAGAAAGAGAGACAGAGAGAGACAGAGAGAGAGAGAGAGAGAGAGAGAGAGAGAGAGAGAAAAAGAGAGAGAGAGCGCGAGAGAGAGAGAGAGAGAGAGAGAGAGAAAGAGAGAGACAGAGAGAGAAAGAGAGAGAGAGAGAGAGAGAGAGAGAGAGAGAGAGAGAGAGAGAGAGAGAGAGAGAGTAAGAGAGACAGAGAGAAGGTTAAAGAGACAGACAGTGAAGAAGTTAACAATGATGGAGAAGAAAACGTACAGATCAAGTAGGCCTACATATAAGAAGAAGAAGAAGAAGGAGGGGAGGATAAGAAGAAGGAGCGAAGAAGGAGAAGAGGAAGAAAGCAATAGTGTACCATAATAAAGTACTTTTGGGAGGTTCAGCTTTACATCACGGGTTGAATTATCCATGGAAATAAATATTTATACTCGTTTGTAATTTACCCAAAAATCTGAAGCCATTGAGAATGGTAAACATCATGGGAAAACGGGGACACTATTTATGTCAGACTGGGCACGTATCCAGATATTTATGTCAGTTATCAGACTGTAAATCTCCAAAAGCTGAAAAATAAGAGGGCCTCAGAATTCCAACACAAGTAGGCATTCAAAATGTGTATATAAACCTCCTTTGGGAATATTGAATGACACACATGGTGCACCGTTCTATATATATGTTATCTAGATTAGAATACATGCAAACATGCACGATGCTTCGAAATGATTTGATGAAAGCTAACATAATTCTGTATATGCATTGAGCTCGTTTTTGACTGATAAGAATAGATGCTTATCAGTGTCGACACAACTCGTTAATAATAACTCAGAGAACATTCCAAACTAGGATACATCTAAACAGATTACAGATTGTAGTGTTTGATTAGAAGATCTAGTTAGGAGGCGACTGTATTACTGGTGCATTAATCTCCAAAATACTTCTCTATTGCACTCACTCTTTTAGTATTTCCATTGCTTGACACATTCTACTTCAGCGTATTAATCTTGTTTAGTTTGCGTTAAAGTTGCTACAATTGGTATTAGATGACTGCTAGAAGAATAGTGTTTTATTCATATATTCATAGGGAACCAATATGACCATGCAGGATGCTAAAGAATGTACACACAAGTTCCATCATCATGGCGCAATTCAAAGTGCGATTGCAAGGGCAATATCGAGGACGATTATTTGAATATTGGTAGATAGACGGGCTTGGCATCACCTCATGGACGATACCATAGTGACAGAAGAGAACTTGATATCACCAATACTGAACTATAGACGCTAGTATAATATGAGTTACACCACGATATGCATACTTATAGCTAGAGCTTCTGTAATTCTCTCCATGCTGGAGGCAACCGGAAATGCCATAAATAGCAGTGTATGTACCTAATCCAGCATGGTTAAACACATCCTCGAAAACACAGGCCATTATGACTACACTAATCTCCGTCACATAATTATTTAACGGAGTTTTGTGTAGTCATAATGGCCTCTGTTTTAGAGGATGGTTTAAACGAGACATAGTGGTTTAAGGAAATAGTTTCACAATACAGATTGACTGCATGACATGTTATCTGTATCAATGACTGCATGACATGTTATCTGTATCAAGGCTGGCGCCAATGGTGCCATTATCAACGTCATCGGTTGGTTCTCAGAACGATGCATATGACATGTGCACACCAGCGTCTTCTATCTGGATGATCCGGGAGTGAGTGTATTATTGTTTGTATGCGCCACAGCGGGAATCTTTCGCCCATACTATATACGCGACGATGAATTAATTAGATATGCAATATGAATGGGTACAAAATTAACGGCAGCATGAAAAGTTGATCCGGAAGCCTTGACCATAAACCTAACATGTCTACAGGTTCTACAGACGGATTGCAGATGGTGCTGTTCGCCTTCATACATCATGACGTATCCATACCCAGTTCACGATAAACTTTGCCGCCCGTAGGCTGTAGGCCCCTACAGTGTTAGTTTACTAAGAATTGACATGACCCCCTACATTACTACAGACAAGCATAGTCTTTATTGGTATCGATACTATTGATAAACTTGACTGGCATTACATGAGCAGTGAAATGAATAATCGGCGACGTTTTGTAAGTGTTTGCAGTCTAAATTGGCGGAGATTCAAAATTTAGTTTTCAAGACTAGATATATAAGAGGCAGAACAGTATCTTCAGAATATGCATGAAATGCATATCTGAAAAAAATAACTTGCATGTACAAATTAAGATTTTAAGATCGACAGGTGTTCACGGAAATGAGCATTTCCCCGACAGCTATGTCCTGGCAGGTGCCTGGTTGTCTCAGGACGGTGTATTTCTCGAGTTTTTGGCAGAGTTTCAGAAGAGCTGTATGACATTACACCTTTTCGATAGCAGGCTGCTCTAGTGATGAGCCTTTAAATACCTCGGGGGAGGACGAGTTTCACCGGGGTGCATCTCCAATACGACACCGCAAGAATGTTTTAAGACCGAATGCATGTGCACCCGACATCCGATTCTAATGTACACCACTGACCGTAACCAATACCAGTATACTCGCATCCCAGAATAACAAAAACATATTCTAATTTAAAAAATATATAGGTTAAGCTCATATATAAGATGCATTCTCGCATACAAGACTAACACACAAAAAAAGAAATGGAAAAACAATAACATAAATCAGAAAAAGATTTATAGCGTAAAATGATCTACTGCGAATAGGATTACCCTATTGAAGTAGGTTATTGAAGTAGGCCTACACTTTCGTCAGTGGTGGGCGTTTTATGGGTTGTAGTTGAAAGCTATATCCAAGGCGTGCATTTATCTAATACCGATAGTAGATTTAGCAAATTTAACGGACATATAAACAAGAAGAATGCGCTGATGTAACATGATGGTCAAGCAATGTAAACGAATGAGGGCGCATCCGATCCCTCGGTGTACAAGACAATTTAATGTAATATGCACGGTTAAATTACGTACTAAAAGTTCACAGTAGATTTGGAAATTAGATAGAGAGAGAGAGAGAGAGAGAGAGAGAGAGAGAGAGAGAGGGGGGTGGGGGTGGAAGGAATCGGAGTAAATAAATATTCGTAGACGTTTACTTTATACCTAGAAGATGTTATATTCTCCATCCTCAATAAAGCACACTTTGCATATAATGCATGACTACATGGCAACATTAACCCTCTCCCTGCAGGAATAGGCAAAAATCACTGCTCACTAGAACATGCATCTCCGGTTGCCTTCAAGAGGGAGATGAATAACTCTATCCATGCTGAAGTGAAGGCAACCGGAGATGCCCTAAAGAGCAGTGCCTGTAGCTACTCCAATAGGGAGAGGGTTAAAGGTGACTCCAGTATATAACACGTATTGATTGGCACTCACCTGCGAGTTATCAAAAACACCACCGAGTGGCCGAGAAACGAGAAGAAATTTTTGATGACGCTGACGGGATCGATCTTGATGTCATGCTCCTCATCCTCGTCCATGTCATCGTCGTAGGCGTCAGCGCTAGAACGCGCCATTGTGACACCGACGTAACGCACGTCCGCAGACCTCTCTGTTAACCGGATGTAGCTTCACTCTGCAATATTCGATTGATAATCACTCATCACTGACATGACAAGAAGACTTCAAGAGTATCGGCGTTTTTCTTATAGGACGCGGGCAACTCTTTGTAGATGGCAAGACTGGAACGTCTTCTGTGATCGTTTGCATGGGCACTTTGGGGTTCATCCTCGTTTAAAGGCATAATATCACAGTTGATAGACCTGTATAATGGACAAACGAATTTAGATCGGAGACTAAATTACGCTTGATTTACCCACCAAAAGTTGTTATTTACTGATGTACTTAGTGCCCAGTACTCCATAGTTAATATTTTATATGAATAAAGGGAACGCTCCGCTATTTATCTTGTCTTTGATGCATCAACTGATCTATGTAGGAATTGCAAGCAAACGTTACCGTTGCGTATTATATTTTAAAGTCGTACCACTGAGTTGTGTCCCCTTGCATTGATATAATGAAGAAAATAGCAATACGACCATATTCAGGTCTATCGAGGGGTTGCCGTGGCTATTTGTCTACCATACAGCGGTGGAAAGGTTTTTGGAAGTACAAACATGATTTTATGTACCGGTGTGTCAAGTTAATTGTGCAGTGGTAGCTAAGAACTAGTCCAAAACAACCATAACTATCTGTGATATTATGCCTTTAAGATTAATTCAGTTGGGGACATGGAATGATGGTTCAGATTTAAGGATGATGTAAAGGCATATGGTAGGTGTGAGAGGAAGAAGTGATCTAAATGTCAACACGGAATAGGCCTACTGGAGTATATATAGGACTATTCACCGTCGGAATTAAGACCATTTAAGGATTGACTGCAATAGTGTTTAAGGTCATCGAGGTAGGAACAGAAAAAAACAATTTGTAAACCTATGAATCCACTATGATAAGACTGTTCAAAATCAGGTGATGGGACATTCAGATGTCCAGTTAAATACCTTTTCGGTGGCCATTTGTGTGTGCTCTCATAGTACTATTAGTCATCCCTGTTCATATGCTAGATCTACTATAATCTTACCATGAGTCCATGTGTTACTTTAATAGTAAACCAACTCTGTTGGATAATAAAGATTGCCTATCTATCTATCTATCTATCTATCTATCTATCTTATTAATCTGTGTTTCGAGGATGAGAACTATTAGCAGGACTCGTAAACATAGGTGATTTTACCTACCTTTTTCCTTTGACGGATGTAAACAATCGTTTGTTTTGAAAATGGCGAGACTTCTCAGATTCTGCACAGGTTTCCCGAACATGACGTCACATGTTAACAGTACACACGGTCATGTTAACCTAACAATCTATACGTATCGGAAACTGCCCGGAAACTGAGCTTATTTATCGATAACAGGTCATTTGGAAGGAAATAAACCTGTATGTGGTGTAGGATAATCAGTTCTTTAGGTTTTAATTTGAGTCACTTTAAGTATTTATAGCTGTGTTCACACTGAAACCACTTTCAAATCGAATTCCCCAATTCGAATTCCGGAATTATAAGTTTCTATAGATCTCGTTTTCATGCTGGTTACGAACTTACGATCACGACTTTATCTGGATTATGTGAAGTCATTATGAATACCAATGGTGCATTAAATCTAAATGTAGCGAACTAATCAGAATAATCATGGTTATTCCAGAAATATTAGCATGAGTTTTTGACAGTTCCTTAGGTGGTCGAAAACTGGTACGTGCACACAGACTCGTAGCCGATGGTGATGAAGTTCAGTGTCAAAGGGCACAAAAAGGATCTGGAGGCATGGTTAGTTTACTGGATAATTTATGACATCAAGACAAGTTATTTCATATTAGATATAGATGGATGATGTAACATTTAATGATAATTATTCAACTTTCCTAATTCTGAATCTAACATTTCAGATTACTGTGCTTCAACAGATTCGTTGTTAATATTCTGGCAACTAGACGTTGGAGAGTTTTTGCTCGTTGAAACGTCATACATGCAACCATGATGCAACCAATAAATCTACTATCTCCCTATTCCTGTAGACTCAAAATTAAACGCCTATTTATCATTAATTTCATGAACAGCTGATTAGATTTTAGAGTGGAGACGGGGAGGAAACGGTCTAGATGAACATTTTAGAAGATC
Source organism: Lepetodrilus fucensis (assembly GCA_032361325.1). Classification (NCBI taxonomy): domain Eukaryota; kingdom Metazoa; phylum Mollusca; class Gastropoda; order Lepetellida; family Lepetodrilidae; genus Lepetodrilus; species Lepetodrilus fucensis. Next base: position 4,631 of record JAUTBV010101638.1, on the reverse strand, counting down.
TTAATAATCAAGAAATATGGGAAGATAGCTCAGAAGAGTTTTTCTTCGTGTTTTTCTTTTCACATGCCAGTTATATCTAAGTTGTGAGACGTGACTGACGAGATTAACTAATAATACTAACCATGGCATTTGCGTACATTCACATATCTATGGCCGTTTATTTGCTATCCCAGTTACCTCCCTTATTTACGAGTTATCTCCCTTCACACTTCTAGCCTTACTGCGGCTTTTTAAATGATATAGCACTGTGTTACTATGTACAAACAATAATAATATTTAACTGTACTATAAGCAACAACACGTGATCTGTCAGCGAAATGTAACCCCAGCCCAATACACATGTATTACCAACTGTATCTGTTCAGAAGAGAGGCTTACTGTAGACTTACATGTCTCAGTTTGAGATTTACTATTGTAATATTCCATAAGTATTGTAGGACAAATTAAGATGCTTGTATAATTTCATGTACCAATGATTAATGAATGATTGTAAGCATTAAAACATGTTAATTACCTCGTCATTTGTAGCATATATAATGTTCACTGGTTTTGCACCAATTCCACCTTTGATAAGTTGGATAGAGATTCATTCAAAATCTGGTGACATAAACTGGTAAAAGAAATCTAAATGAGCTACACAATTGACCGACACATGATGATATTCCATTGGGACGTCGTCATCAGAAACATCACGATGCAGGCATCATTCATAGCAACCGTTGTAAGCCTCACTAGCAATTGCGCTATTATGTTGTTGATGTATGTTGTACAGATATGTTCATTGTTTACATTTATTACAATGTTTTTATTAAAGCCTATTCTCCTATGTTCAAACCATGCCATATTGATTCTAATTAAATATAACTGATTGGTATCTAATGATAAGTTGTCACCGCGGAAATGACCCTGTCGAAAATTACTGTCCATATTGCTTCAGAAATCAGATTTGGTTAGTGAGTGAGTAAGTGAGGGAGTGAATATGGAGTTTAACGTTGCTGCAGGAAGATTTGGTTAGAATAAACTTTGGTTAGAATAAGCTTTTCAACATATATTCAAGATATTTACAAGGGAAACAATATTAGTATCTTCCCTGTGTACAATCTTCTTGGTAACTTTTCAAGAATGTTTCAAATTCACAAAATCTCCTTACCGTGTTGAACAGTGTTCGAAATTACAGCTGGAAACCTACTGGCCCGAATAATGATACAAATAACAAATGTTTACAAAAAAACATGAATTTCTACTGGCCATTGGATACTGTTAGCATTGGGCGAAATGGCCGGGCCAGCGGGCCAGCAGTAATTTCAAACACTGGTGTTGGATCTCAAATAATTAATTTCAAACAATCGTTAAATTGCTTCCACTTTCGATACATAAATATATTAATAAGAACCACAATAGAAAATTTGAGACAATAAATTATTTATTAACAAGATATCTTAAAAAGAAGCAACAATGATATAAAAAAAATGACCCCAATATTCCCTGTTCCCAAAATTGACAATATAAAATCTCTATCTATCTGTTGTAACCCCGATATGGTCAGAAGCTACATCCAGTTAACATCAACAAGTTTTACAAATATAGAATGTGGGTGTCTTCATCCCTGTAATATTATTATCCATGGACAAATTGGCAGTTTTTACTAAAACATACTTCACAGAAGCAAGTCGAAGAAAAACATGAAAATGGAAAGAAATACAACTTATAATTAATGTATGTATTAACATCATATCGTTACTAATACATTATGGATTTATAACATATTAACCCTCTCCCTGCTGGATTAGGTACAGACACATATCTTTGGGGCATAACTGGTTACTTCCAGCAGGGAGAGGGTTAAGACTTGAATTTGTGAATTTGTGTATTTATAAAATATCATAAAATATTATTAACAGATATTTTAATATGAAAATGCTAATAGTCTCAATTTTGAAGTAAAAAACATTCTTAATAACCAAGAGTGAATGACTCTTTCACCCTAATAATCAGGAAGTTATATGTTGTTACTGTCAGATGATGTAAAATCATCACTCAACTACAATACATCTCTGGAGAAATTTACAGAAAGGTGTCTACTACACACATAATTAAACTTTAAAATAGAATGTACTTCTCAATTCTCCACATATAACAAGTGTTACTACAATGTTAAATTCCTAATTTTGGATAACCCTTCACAGCGTAGCATCACAAAAGATGTATAATTATTTCTTTCTTTTATTAATTATGGTTATGTATTTTTAAAAAGAGCATACGTCTGTAATTCTTTTTAATTAACCCAGTGAAAAGGAAATTTCTGTGACCTGGTAACATTTTACATGCAAAATAATTATTCATTGATGAAAATGTTACAATTCCAACAGAGATGAATGAAAATAATGAGATAAACTTTGAGATTGCTTGGCTTTCTTCTAGCAGGATGCTTCAACATGAACGATGACAAGAAAATGTTCTACAATGTTGATGCCATTGGCAGATTATGATACAATGAAATGACGGTGATTGAAACAGATGAAGTTAGCACCATAGCCGAGGTGATACTTGTCCACATTGCATAATGTAGATTTATTCCAACGCGGCAAAATTAAATCTTGTTCTTCAACTTCTTTTTGATGTGTTTAATGCCAACAATAGTAAGATGGGAGCTTTCAGATCTCTGAAATAAAACAATTGAAAATGTACTTCATGAATGAATGAACTGTTTATTAACGTGTCACGCATGTAGTTACATATTAAAAATGCATACGTAAAACATATGTAAAATGGACATGCAGGGCCTCATTAGGCTGAAGAGACACTAGTAATACATAATTATATTGCGATATTACATGACACGCACGCACGCACGCACACACATACACACGCGCGCACACACACACACACACACACACACACACACACACACAGCTGACAAGGAATAACTGGTATGGAATTTACTTACACAGATCCTCAAAGGGAATGGTTTTCGCAATGTTGAGAGTATCTTTGAGCATGAAGTCCCTCAGTGCCCACAATGCATTGGTCACATTGCCGTGGTAACCAGCACCCTGAGACAGCCATTGGGTGGGCAGGCGGTTCTCCGGAACGGCGGCAGTGTTTTCGGGCGTGGCCGACAAGGTCTTGTCCCAGTCTCCTATGGTTTTACTTTCTGTGTTCAGACCTTCAATGTACCTAGAAGAGAACATGTTGCCGCCAAGATTATGTCATGCCCCAAGATTACGAAACTTTTGAGTACGATTCCATGCTCAACTCAAAGTTTTGTTCACAAATCTCCATATAAAATCTGAGCTTGAGCATGAAATCATACTCGGAAAATTTCATAATCTCAGGGCCAGATTCATTATTATTTGCTTATTAATAAGACTTGTATACTATAAATACTATAACACAATGTAAATACATGTAATACAAAGAAAATAATAGCTACATTAAAATGTCTAACACATTAAGCAGGGCTCTAGACTAACATTCTGAGTTACTTGCCCACAGAGCAAGTCAGGGCAAGTAGCAAAGGTATCAAAGGTGCAAAATGTTAAAAAGTAGGTTCCCGCAATGCAATTTAACTTGCCCCTGTACGTTGGACATATGTTAGTCCAGAGCCCTGTTAAGAGATTAATTCAGTGATGAGTGAGTGAGTTATTGTTTTATGTTGTAGTGGCTTTGCTTCCAAAGGAGCTCGAGAATGTTCCGGTGATCAATAGGGATGTTCCGCCAGGTGGCGCCGACTTACTTGAGGTAGGCTTCCGAGTGTAGGAGTCGCTGAGTTCGGGGAGGGACGGAGACGAAGATTGGTGACGGGGGGCGAGGCGGTGGGGGAGGGGGAACCATTTGTGACCCCTGACCTGAAAACAACACAAATACAAATTAACCTTTCTGACAGGTCACCACTCAAGACGAGCAATACCTGCAATCATTGTGTGAAAATTCATTATTCCCATGCAAAATCAAATGGAAAGTACCGTATAAATGATTGACAATGAATTAGAGTAAATATCATTTTATATTCCAAGCGGATACTAGTTAACATTCAATATTAATCATACTTTTATGTTGCGATTTAAGCCAAATAATTTATTTATTTCTCAAAATATAAAGAGAGGACTTAATAAATACTGAAATCTGAGATTATAGAATAATTGACATGGAAAAAAGGTTCCATGCCATAAGCTAAATTGACATTACAGCAAAAGTAAGGAAAAAAACGGAGAAAAAACCCCTGTAAAAACTAAATAAATGTCAACTAACAAAATGTTAATTTTTAAAGTTAATTAAACACCTACAATGAAATATTAGTGCATATATGTTTATATTCTAGTTAGCGAAAGCTTTTTGTCGTTAATGCAAAAATGCTTAACCATCACCATGGTTACAAGCAAAAGAATGCATCACCAGGACCAAATTTCAGTTGTCTCCCCTTGTTTCTGGGTTGATGTTTATCATAACCTTCTTCCTACTGGAGTCAACCAGGGATGCCAAACACAGCAGAAATTAAGATATAATACAGTAACCGGTCTTCATAAATACTCATATCACTCTGGGATTTGGAAAACTATTGTCCCAAGTGCTATATTTAGTATATTTGATCTCAGTAATATAATGAACAATAAGATAACATTTATAAGATT
>JAUTBV010101627.1:0-15802 GCA_032361325.1 Lepetodrilus fucensis | reverse complement strand
ACACACACACAAACAAACACACACACACACACACACACACACACACACACACACACACACACACACACACACACACACATTCTCTTTGATTGCAGGCTTGGCACAAGGTCGGTTAAGTTCGCATACAGTGCGACAAACGCAGGCGATTGCGGCTCCGAAAAACAGTTATAATATAACGTCAGGAACGGCAATTGTCGCTAGCGTGAACAGTAATATTGCTGGTTGTCACAATTGGTAATTACACCCTGCTGACTACGCGATGATCGGCTGAATGTACTTGAAACGTAGTCCCATCCACAAACACGAACAAAAGACAGCTTGACGCGAAAATAATGTGTAAATTCGTCATCGTTTCACGTGAAACTGTGTTATATGTGATATTTCTTCCAAGAACAAAAGTCAATAATTACAAGAATCTGGCCTCCAGCAAGTGCTGTCGATATATCATCCAAGAAAGACTGTTAATTGAGGTGTGCACTGCCGACGACAATTGTTTACTATTGTTTTATTCGAGCCGTCAGGAACAATTAAAATGTCGGTGAATTCTAACGCATTTAGCGAATTAGTGGGACGTACAAGTCGGTCGAGTGAATATTTCTTGGCAAGCTCTCTTTCCGGAAGCTGAACTCCCTACCACAGACTCGCGGCTTTCTAATGACTCCGATTGGGCATGTGGCCGTAATTCGAACATTATGCCGTTTGATGTTTAGTGTGCATCCACAAATGTAATTACTGTTGGGGGTAACTTTACCAATCAGCTACTACCTTACTCCGCTAATAGGGATATAACCTGTTTAGTTTCTCTCCATAATCGGTAGTCTGCCGTAGTGCATGCAAATCAAATTTATAAATTGATCATATTTGACTGGAGTGGTCTCAATACAGCCTCATTTTAAATATTTGCACATTGTTTGTTAATTTCCCGTGTGTATTACGACAAGAGCATTGAACGATGCGCCATTTCTGATAAATTAGGACGAAATACTCCGGGGAGAGTCGGTGCCGATTATTAAATTATCGCGTTTAGTGCGATATTTTAGTAGCAGGTGTGATGCTTTCGATTTTGCAATAAAAGAAATAACCGGACCTTTTACCAGTTCCACAAATCAAATTATGCCTATTTTTCTTTCGTGCTTGCCTCGTTGTTGGTCTGCGGAGAAATACAGGCTGACATCCGGGTCGTAAAGGGCAGAGAGGTCAGGTATTTGCATTAGGAGGTGCGGAGGCAAGGTTTCCCTAGTGGGATGACGAGCGCTGCTTGTCGTTAGGTGTAACAGATAGTGAGATGATTGACCATGCTCAAAAACAAACTCGTTATCTTCATCAGAATTTATAAAGAAATCGCTTAGACAGGCGTGTGAAAAATATAAATGGAGATGATTACCGATCAGTTGAGCAGTCATTTAGGGGTCAGGTTCCGAGCTCCCGAAGGGCCCCAGTTATGGAATGGTAACTGACAACATGCAGAGATAAACAAATCGACTAATGGCCGTTCCGAATGTGTAAAATATTAAAACCTAATTACTGTGTTATCACATTCATTCGGAAAAATGATTTTCGATTAGGGAGTTGCCTTACTACCAGTGGCGATCATATTTCCGAATACGAGAGGAACAAATGGACTATAAAAGTAAATTGTAACAGCTCAATACCAATTACCGTTATTGTTTCATTGCTTGCCTACGTTTCCCTCATCTTACTGGTCATTATCATAATGGGCAGGCAGGCAGAAAGAAAGACAGACAGACAGACAGATATTTTATTACAAACATAAAATATACACATCAAGTACAAATATCATGGCCATTCTTAAGAATTATGAGAGACGGTTAAAACTGTATGTACATTATTAAATAATAAATGACTTTATATACAGCATATATTACTAATAGTAATAGGTATTATTGCATCATCATGTATAACACCCCTATGAATAACATACTATCTACTAAGACTACATTGTGATAGCTATATAAACAGATTATTTTTATTAATGGAGCAAAGAGTTTTGTTGGTAGGTCATACAAAACAAGGAATTGATTTTGTATGTATTTATTTATTTTTGTTTCTAGTATTTACTGATATTATCTACGTCAATGTATTTCATGCCAAACTGTAATTGCCATCATTAGTATAGAAGTGCTAATGTAGATATAGTGTATTGAACAACTGCCAATCAAAGTGGGAATTAACCACATGTAGCGTAGGTAAATTCGGTCGTCGGAAATGTTGGTGATTCGCCCAAAGTGAATCTAATTCCATATCAAGACACACTTACACAAACACTAGTTTCCTTTACCGTTCTCATCGTAGCTCAACACTATTGTATTTATATATTTATATTTTTCTTTAAATTACGGTTATAAATAACAGCTTTCAAGAATTAAATATCACGAATTGTCAGCTTAGGGCAGGAGGAAACATACAACATCCGTAGTGCTGAATGTGCTATTGAAAACATACTTTAACAGAGGTATATGTCGCTTCAATCTTAGATTCGAAAACAAAGCTACAAACCGTTGTTCGGCGTCTTGGATATAAAAGTCTGTCGCTTGAGGGTGTGTCCGTACCATCCATACTCTGCGGTGAAACTGAGGTCAGAGTTCGCGCACGTGACCGATACGTCCTGCGTGCAGTACTCAAACTTGTTGACCAGTGGCGACACTATGGTTATGTCGTACACGTTGTATTCGAAATCGTATATCGTATCTCCATTTGGTGGTACAGTGAATGTGGGTTCCTTGGGGAACATTTGCTGGAAGAACAATGATTACGTTAAAGGCATAATATCACAGATAGTTATGGTTGTTTTATTTGTCAAAACTTACTGATCCGTACAACAGGCGTCCGTTTGGACCCCAACACTAGTTCAGACCTTTCTGATTTATATTAATTAGATACTTTTGTCTATGAATGCATTCATAATTTATGATTACTAAGACTCCTTCATATGAGAATAAACAACGAAAGAACCATATCCTAGTGTAGACATATGTTAATATATTTAAATTGTATAAACCAGAATAGTACGTCCCATCGTGTTCATAATATATTGTTATAGACCGGGAGCCAAAACTCTCGAAGTCAAGCAAACGAGATGCCAATATCTGAGTATAGAGGAATTTAGGTACTGGCGAAAGATGGTCAGAAGTGGATTTTTGCCTGTGACCAACCAGTGCATATGACCACTGGGCTGTCCCAAAGAAGTCTTTTATATACTCTGTGAAATATTTAGTAAGAGATATGCATACCTCATATTCAAGAAACCTAATGCCAATAACCCCGGCAATGGACCCCGTAAATGGCACCATTATAGGTATTGTAGTTTGTTTTCAAGATAGCCCGTCATGAAAATGCTCTTTCAACCACTGGGGTGGTAGAAATTTCACATGGAGGTCTTTTAAACACTTTGTAAAATATTTTAACTTTTTTTCCAGAAGCGCAATGACCATAACCCGGCATCATCATAAGTATTGTAGTTTTCAGAATATCATTTCATGAAAATGTACTTTTCACCACAGTGGGCTAACTAAAATTGTGTATGGAAGAGTTTGTTAACACTTTGTAAAACATTTCCTATAATTAAACGCATACCTCATATTCCAGATATTCCAGAAACCAGATAACAGTAGTCTTGACAATGGATCTTGCTAATTTCAACGTCCGAGGTATTGTAATTATTGAAATAGCACGTCATGAAAATGCACTTTTCACCAAAATGTGAATAGTCTAAATCTTTGAGTCAGCCCAGTGGCCATATGCAAAGGCTGATCATCGGCAGAAATTCACTTATAAACATCTTGTGTCACTACCTGAATGCCCCTGTACTCAGATATTGGTACCTCAATTTGTTTCAATTCGAGGGTCTGGGCTCCCGGTCTTGTATGTATATGCACGCCGGTGTACCCCAATCGAAAATTGCATATATTTTTATATGTATGGATCCACATCAAATACTATTTGGCTATGACGTTAATATATGTGACAACTATCTAAAAAGACGGAAAGAAATAACAAGCCGATCAAAAGTGATCACACACAAATATAGTACGTCAGGGGTCCGTTTGTACCCCAGTGGCCGTATTCATAAAAGGGCTTAAGTTAGTTTTTGATGATCAATATATAGCGAAAACTGACTTAAGCCATTTTATGAATACCGGCCCAGGGTCCGTATGCACAGACGTAGTTTAGTTAAACCGTAGTTTAAGGGTTAGGGTTTGTGCAAACCGACAGCAGTATAACTCATCGCTTAAACCTAAACCGTGCTTGAACTACGTTTGTGCATACGGACCCTGTTGTACTGATGAGGGTTTTAAGTAGAAATGCTAGAATGCCGATCGCGAGTGCAATGAAAGTGAGACCAAATGTGTCGCCCTCCTATAGCTATCAACCCCAAATGTGAATTCACACTGCCAGCAATCAAATTGGAGCATACATACGCATGCGATGGCCTTTGCTCTGTTTGAGGTTCGTGGAATATAACATTACTATAATGCTTTGTCTTTGCGGATAGTCAATCATTTACCACATTTACTTCGCAGACTTCAATCTATTATTTTACATTTACTTCATGGACCAATTTATCATCTATATTAGTTTACATGTACGTAGCGGACGTCAATCTATTATTTTACATCTACTTCGTGGACTTCAGCCTACAGATACTGTTACAACATCCCTTCAGCCTACATATCGCGTTCTAGAATCAGGGTATCGTTTCTCGAAGCTCTCTTAGCCGCTAAGGGACCATATCGCTTCGAGAAACGATACCCAGGACCATTATGCTCAGTGCAAAGATAAGCTTGTCGTTTCAAACATTGACGATAGCATACCGGTATGCATGAAGATACTTAGTACGGTATGGTACGGACACTTAGTACGGTATGGTACGGACGAATGCTAGTACTCACGAATACGCCCATGGGTGGGTACGCCCGTAGGTCACAGAACACGGGAGCCGGCCCATTGGGAGTCTGTACGTAGATGGTTCCTGATTGGCTGACTGCTGACCCTATCCGGGCGCTCATACACGACCCGCTGATACCTGTAGTAGAGTTAATGGACGCTTTGTACAAGGCATTGTCACTGTAAGTAATAGAGTTAAATAATAATGAAAATATTAATGCGAGTGTGCCAAATCCATGCTCTGAAGCATACTACATTATTAACTCGGTCATTAGATCGATGTGCACTCATCTCGCATTCTCAACTCCTTGGGAAGTATAAAACCAAGCTGCCAGTCCGGTTACCAATTTGCAGTTGGGTGGACTGCATCAGTGTGGATCTAAGTACTTTGCTCACGATGACTATTACTATTAGTACTGTATAATAATAATTATGATAAGCAATACTAATAGTACTAATAATAACTGATTACGGTACGGTCGCCATGTGGACATACCCGTCTTGTAGTTACTGCATGTAAGGTCGGTTACTCTGAATGACGCAGAGCGACTGGGGATAGGATTGTCTCCCCCTGGTACGATTCCGCTGAACTTGATGCACACTTTGCAGACGGGGAGGTATTTGTTGTTCACGATGATCCCGCCATCTTCCATTGTATTCCCGTTCTCCGTGTCACAGTTGCACTTGCTTTGGGGGCCACCCACACACGTGCCGGTAACTCCACAAGCACATGAACTCTTGCCGCCACTTCCGGCCCAACCTGCAGATAGTCATGACATCTGTATAGTGTGTGTGTGTGCGTGTGTCTCTCTGTGTGTGTGTGTATGTGTGTGTATGTCTGTGTGTGTGTATGTGTGAGAGAGATAGAGATAGAGAGAGTGTCTGTAGTCATATTTAGATAGAACAATGGATGATGGAGAGATAGACAGACAGATACCTATAAATGTATCGAGTTATATATGAATGGATAGACATACGGACATATAGGAACATATAGTGAGGAGAAGTTATAATGATGGACAGACAGACAGACAGACAGAGAGACAGACAGACAGACAAACACACTGGTTGAGATAACTAGAAGTACATAGGATAGTGATGTGGGTTTGTCTTTGTGACCACACTTATTCTCACCCTTCTGTACGATGCCGTCACACGTCTCGTAGGTGATCATGCCGGTGATTGGGGCGTTGTTGCAGCTCAGGTACAGCGACTGTGTACAATGACCATTGGAAGCGCGCACCATCGCCTGCAGGGAACACGCGCAGGCTAAGTAGCATGTGATCACACGGTGGTCAATGGTCAATGACGATGAGAGAGTAAACCACGCTATGTAGCTTTAAGCATGTGTATAGCCAGGGGTGCATTCAAAGACACAATCGCTTGCAAGCGGCTCACCATACTAGCCACTGTCTCATGGAGCATGGAACCAGTTTAGCTAAGCGGCTTACTCAGCCCTGTGATGATTGAACGCACCCCGTGTGTGATAATGAGAAATGTGGATTTGGTACAATATACATACATACATTATTATTATTTTTATTATTATTTTTATTATTTTTATTAGTAGTATTATTATTAGTATTATTAGTATTAGTATTAGTATTAGTATTAGTATTATTAATTAGTAGTAGTAGTATTATTAGCATTAGTATCGTTATTATTAGTATTATTATTATGGTCCTCGTAGCAATAAGTGAGTCCAGTAGAAAGGCAGACTCACCATGACCTGGTCGTGACCCAAGATGTTCCCATAGCCATCACTGTAGTTGACTTCGAAGCACTTCGTCATCGGCTCTGTGTCAGTGTATGTCCATTTGCCAGTCCCTGAAAGACAGGATGTGAAGACGTGTTATATAGGGAGATATATATGACTCAATCTGGAAGTCTTGTGGGAAGTAGTCCGAGAAGCTCTGACGTCATAGTACAGTTTGAGACGTCAGAGGACAACCTCCATAAAGACCTATAGGGGCACGCAATTTGCCGAGTGCGCCAGCGGTGTAGATTCGTGCATTCGTTGGGAATTTGGCACCATTTGATAGAGTGGACTCCAGAAGACGACGTTGTATCAACTGAGCGTTGATCAGTTTGTTGATACCACGATGTCTTCTGGAGTCAAATCAGTCTTTATCCTACGTTAAAAGGTTAGAAGTAAGTGTACTTTAGATAGAATAATGAACACTCTATCAAACTATACCAACTTGTGTGCGAATGCATGCCTTGGTTTTGATGGAGGCTACCCTCTGTCGTCAAGACTCAAGCCTCAAGCTGTAATATGACGGTCAGAGCTTCTCGGACTATGTGGGATGTCGACTCAAATTAGGCTCAATTCTGATGCCTACCCGATCACTTTGTTTATTTCAAGATGGTCGTGTGGGGGCCTATACGATTTCCATGCGAATATCATGAGTTTCCCTTGCGAAGACTACAAGACCTCATCCGAATTGTACACGAATGAGATTCGAATATTACCAGACAATTAGAACGCTGCTATACTGCAGCTAGACACCAACACGACCCTGAAGCTATACGACTTCAACATGACCATTTTGACATTTGTAAAGTCGTGTGGGCATCATAATTGAGCTCATCCGAATTGCTATGCGAATCCAACCCCCGTTAGACTACCGCACGACCAATACGAATTTCGATTCACACGGCATTCCCATAGATAATCCTGAACGTCAAGTAGGGGTATAAGTGCCTAATCGCCATGTATAATAGATCGCTACGAGAGCTATACTTACTATAACATCGATACTTACTAGGACAGCTATACTTACCAGAACCACTATACTTACTAGGACCGCTATACTTACAAGGACAGCTATACTTACTAAGATGTATATACTTACTAGAACCGCTATACTTACTAGGACCGCTATACTTACAAGGACCGCTATACTTACTAGGATGTATATACTTACTAGAACCGCTATACTTACTAGGACCGCTATACTTACAAGGACCGCTATACTCACAAGGACCGCCATACTTACTAGGATGTATATACTTACTAGAACCGTTATACTTACTAGGACCGCTATACTTACAAGGACCGCTAGACTTACTAGGATGTATATACTTACTAGGACCGCTATAATAATTGGATCGCTATACTTACTAGGACCGCTAGACTTACTAGGATGTATATACTTACTAGGATCGCTATAATTATTGGATCGCTATACTTACTAGGATCGCTATACTTACTAGGACCAGGACCGCTATATTTACAAGGAGCGCTATATACTACTAGGATCACTATATTGCTAGGACCGCTATACTTACTAGGATGTCTATAATTACTAGGACCGCTATAATTACTAGGATCGCTATACTTACTAGGACCGGCCGGAGTACGAGTCATAGGGAAGTTACACTTGACCACGAACGCGTCAACTCCTCCGCTGCCGTCGGGGTCGATGGTGAAATCTCCGTCTATGGGAAGTGACTCCCCTTGGCCTTCTCTGCCCTTGGCCGCCTGGTGGATCGCGTTGCACGTGGGAGAGACATCTGGTGGGAACACGACACTTGATAATATTACATTTGATCCCACGAAATAGAAACGATCAGATTATTGGCATTTGGACATACATTTCTTCATTCCAGTTTAATTACAATGCATAGTTGGCTCTCGATTGTTGAATGCATTCAGTGAGATAGTTTTACGGGCATCAACTCAATACTAAGCGAAAACACTCTAATCCTAGAGTAGACACTAAATTCATTCCTAACAGTACTCAACCCAATCCTAACAGTAGACACTCAATCTAATCCTAACTATGGATAGTTAACCAATTATTAACTGTAGATTCAATCCAACCCTAACTATGGATAGTTAACTAATTCTTAACTGTAGACACTCAATCCAATCCTAACTATGAATAGTTAACCAATTCTTGACTGTAGAATCAATCCAATTCTAACTGTAGATAAGTAACCAATTATTGACTGTGGACAATCCCATTCTAACTATGGATAGTTAACCAATTCTTGACTGTAGACTAAATCCAATCCTTACTGTAGATATTTGGGATACCTTTCCTTCTGAAGACTTCTAAAACGTTATATAAAACATAACAAGTGTAGCTGGGTGTTACCGAAGAATTATATTGTTAAAGTGTCACATATAGTGAGATTATTCAAACTTTGGACGAATAATGCAATCTTCATTTTGTACATACGGGGTATCATCGAACCATTGCTTTGGTATGTGTCTGATATAATACTGGTATTTAACAGTTACAGCTCACCAAAACATTTGAAAGCCCCGATTGTCACGTCCAATTTGCCCAAGAACATGGCGGCCGGTGTCAGGTCAATGTCGTTGACAGGGAAATACGTCTTTCCATCGGCGTTACTTTCCGAGCTGTTAAGTAAGAATGTCAAGTATGTCATTGAAACAGGATCACTGCCGATTCTCGGATTCTAACCCGAGTTGCTTGATTGTGAGTCCAACGCTCTACCGAATGACCCAAAGGGGTAACCCCTATAGCCACGATCAATATAGGAGCATCTTATATCACACCCGGCTACAGCATTATAGAGAAACAGTCAGTGCATAGTTGCAGGAGATCGTTACGCAGTTATCTTGCATAACAACGGACAATCGTGACATCTACAGTTTTGTAAGGATCTGCGGAAAATGATACTACTTTTCAAATTCTCCTCTTTTTCATGTTTTCTTTAGTACATGAATATGTAATTAATTGTAGTAAATTGTAGTAAAATTGTGTTATTATCGCATGCCAGTGATATGTTTACAAGGGGAAAATATAATAAACTAATTAAGATCTGGGTATCGTTTCTCGAAGCTCTCTTAGCCGCTAAGGGATAATAGCTCTCTCTTAGCAATGCATTAGCTATCGGCAAAGAGAGTGCTATTGTCCCTTAGCGACTAAGAGAGCTTGGAGAAACGATACCCAGGCCGATAACTGGAAGACATGTACTTGATGTAGGCCTATCAATGATGCTAAACACAACAGGATTTCGTATCAGTAAAACGACCGCCACAGGAGAGAACATATCGACACCCTGAACGATTTCATGTAACAAACCAAACTACCTATCCTAGACTGATAACCATAAGTAACTGTTTCCATTGAATCAGTAGGGAGTTTAGATTTGCTATTTAACCCGGCACATTTGTAACCAGGCAAAATGACGTTACAACTAGCCTCTCGTGTGCAAATCAAGTGTTTAGCTGGTATCTCACGAAGACAAATTTCACTTGCGTATGGTATGCGACTGACATTCGCCAATTCGCCAAATATTAGTATAACAGTAGCAAAACTGTTTCGTGAATTCGTAGACATCGCCAAAGCATCGCCAGTAATTTTAAACGTGCTCAATATTTTCAGCGAGTATTTTTCAACAGTTGAACGCCAAATGTTAGCAAAGTGTTATAGTAAAGACATTCTCACTAATGTAGCACTAATGTAGCACTAACGTCGCAGGTTTTCAAATGTCAAATGTTCGCCAAACGTTCGAATTTTGGTTCCCAAACTATGAGATGTTAGAGCAACATTAATGCGACTGATGAGAGACTGTCATGCGACTAAGACATTGCACGAACTCATCACAACACCGGGAACATGTCCACGTCGGATTCTAGCTAAGAATGTGGAATTATGTCTAAGAAATTGGGTAAAACGAGCGCGTTTGCCGGGTTACCGGGTCAAAGTGACTGTCGGTTCGGCTATATATTTTAGTATCACAGTGATATTATTCCACCCATACTCACGCTTGCTTAGGAAGACATGGACATTCATCCTCGCCAGTGGTGGCCGTACATTGTAAGTGTGTGCTGTTTCCGGACAGGAAGGTAAGTTGGCTTCTATCGACGGGCGTAAAGTATGCGTAGGTGTCTGGACATTGACAGAGAAGATGGATGAGATCCTAAGAGCAGCAGACCTTGCGGCCGTGTTCCAGAATGTATCGCATATACGTAACGACACCATTCCGCCGTCGTGAAGAAAGATTAGACATTCGGGGTCATCAGATTTTCTTCCACAATGACTGAACAATGTCGTTACAGACCGTTACCATATAGGTCCTCACACACAAGAACCGAGCGAAATATCTCCTGACAAATCAGCGGTGACAACAACACATTCTATGGAAATGTATCGTCGCGAATTTCGTTTTTGGTATGCAAGTATATATATATATATCAATGATAAGGTTCTATCTCAGAACGTAAATCGCCGAGTTCGCCGCCGCTAAATTGCCCTATAGTGTGCAAGGACCTTTTAAATACAATTGCAGATTCACTCACTTTGAGAAGAGCCAGCATTCTTGGGAAAGTCTTTGCAGAAAAGCTTAATGTCTTGCTGGACGTAGGTGCAGCGTTTCTTCAAAGCTTTCAGCTGATCTGGATTGGCGTATCTGTAGTTAATGCCCTCCTTGTAGTTCACACCATTGAACTCAATCTGAAGGAACAGCAAATTCATAATTCTTTAGATACTGGGGGCATACTAGTCAAGTATGTTAGCTCTGCGATAAGAAAAATCAAATCGAAATGATAAGAAAAACATCAATATCTAAAAAGTAAAATATATCTTAAATTATTTGGGGTTGAATAAAGTCGCTTTCCAAGATTCTTTCACAGATTCCCTCCCATTGTCCCTCCCATTGTCTTATAATGCTATTGTTTTATTTTAATTAAAAAAATTGATGTTTAGAGTTGCTTTCTAGAATCCTTCACTAATATCTCGACCTGTCAGTTTAGGGCAGGAAGAAACCTGCAGACATCCGTAGCGATGAATGTTGCAGTAAACCTGCGAGCACCGACTGGTACTAACATATCAAATATGATATCTGCAACAAATAAAATAAAAATGGTGATCCCTGAGTAGCAAATGCAGATTAGTCTAAGAGCACATTAATCTTGCAATTGATGATATACCATCATGTACTAATTATAGTAGATTGTCTTCCCATAGTTTTCCCATAGTTTTCCCTAGTTAACAATGTTGAAAAATATGTTTAAACATAAAACTAAAAAATGTAATATTGAATGCAAAGATGATCTTGCCTCTGTATGATGATTGATGTGGATGAAGGGCGCGTTTCTTATTAAGTTCAAGTTTCAATTGAATTGAATTCAATTCCATTCAATTCAGTAAGGTATGTATGGTAATAAGTTAGACTTACTTTGCCGCGAGAATCGTGGTTGACAATGGTGATTCCCATTGGGGGCTTTTCCTGCATGATGCACTGGACGCGGAACGGAGCCACGTTGGCCTCTGAATACAGACGTGTCATCGTAATATCAGATACATCGTGTTTAACCATGGTGTACTAGACCGCTTACTCCTTGTGTAAGATAGTCCGTGGCAATATTTTCAATCTTTAATTATTGTTACATTAAAACAAATAACATGACACTTTGCCATTGTTGTTTGCAGGTCAATCAAGAATGTATCAATTGCAACTAACATTCAGTCGAAACTTCCTAGTTAAAATACAACTTGTAAATCATTAAATCATGTATACTTATTGTCATAATATAAATATAAACGTACCACTAGTTAAAGTGCCAATTTAAAAAGAAAATCTTAAAATAATGATTACAAATAGCAATAAAGCCGGGTGAGACACACGCACAGGGGTTCCGCCCCTGAATGTGGATAATGGATGTTAAAAAATAAAGCATGACATCCGAGGTGAAAGTGTTCTGCCAGGATCCTGACTAAGCCTATTACACTGGAGACGTCTTCCCTGTCACCAACATAATCATGTCCTTACCGTTTCCAACCTGTGGGCCGTCTGGATCTATCAGCATGGTGTAGCTTCTTGTCTCCCCTTGGGCACGATACTTCTCACAGTTGGCCTCAATACCTGAAACAATGCCAGATAGTCATGATCACCAACTCATCTAGAAAGAAAGACAAACCTAAATGTTCATGTGCTACTAATGTTTGAATTTCATTCAATGTTTTCATAATGTTAGATATAATACTACTACTATACTACTACTACTACTAATAATAATAATAATAATGATATTAATAATAATAATAATAACAATCATACTACTACTACTACCACTACTACTACTACTACTAATACTACTACTAATACTACTACTAATACTAATACTAATACTAATACTAATAAAAAGCAAGAGCATATCGATACACTATTTCCCCATTCAATGGATCTGAGTACCTTAAAATATGTTTGGTGATAAATAAACATAGTATTGCGCATACAGTATTCGTGTCATTGTAAAGCATAAACATCCTTTCATAGAAGCGGTAATAGTTGACGTTGAATATAACCTGGATATCGTTTCTCGAAGTTCTTGTATCCACTGTTAGCGATCTCGTGCACGATCGCTGTGTATTAGATAGGTCTAGGAGAGGCCTTATGGTCTCGTAGCAGATTGGAGAGCTCGAGAAACGATACCCTGGATATTAATAAGGGAATATAGTGTATTTATACTAGTACCCACCGAACTGCTTCGTGCTGCACCTCAGTGGCCCCACGACAGACACACCCTTCTTCAGTCCCATGAAGTCGACGTTGATGGAGACGATGGGGAGGTCGTCGAGGTCGATCTGAAAGCCGATGTCAGTGTGCGTTTTTCCGTCGTCAATCTGGCAGTTGCAGGGGGAGCTGTTGTCAGTACATGACGCCGTCACACCACAGCCACACGAGCCCGGAACTTCTTTGATACCGCCAGGGAGGTAGTTGAGCTCCTTGGCTGTGGGGCCAGCGCTGACTTTGACGTCTTGTTTGCCGCCCTAGAACATGACGGTATGTGAGAAACTTAGAGGAGGTGGTGATCCAGTTTGTGAGTGAGTGAATTACTGTTTGACGTCACAGCGGTAATCTTTCACTTATCATGGGACGAAGATGATCTAGGTGGAGGAGGTGGTAGTGAGCAAGAGGAGGATAGTAAATGAGGAGGATGAGAAGGGAGAGGAGGAGGGTAATGGAGGAGGAGGAGTATTGTAATGGAGGAGGAAGGGTAGGGGTGGGGGGGGGGGGGGGGGAGCATGGTAATAAAGAAGGAGGAGGAGAATGGCGGAGAATGGAGGAGAATGGACATAGAGAAGTTTGGGAAGGATGGTGGAAGAGCAGATGGAGGAGGAGAATGATAAGGATGGTAATGAAGGAGGAGGTTGTTAATTAAGGAGGAAAAGGATGAGGATGGTAATGGAGGAGAAGGATAAGGATGGTAATGGAGAAGGATGACGGTGGTAATGGAGGAGAAGGATGATGATGGTAATGGAGGAGAAGGATGAGGATGGTAATGGAGAAGGATGAGGACAGTAATGGAGGAGAAGGATGAGGACAGTAATGGAGGAGAAGGATGAAGATGGTAATGGAGAAGGATGAGGATGGTAATGGAGAAGGATGAGGATGGTAATGGAGAAGGATGAAGATGGTAATGGAGAAGGATGAAGATGGTAATGGAGGAGAAGGAGGAGGACAGTAATGGAGGAGAAGGAGGAGGACGGTAATGGAGGAGGAGGGGATTTATATTAATAGGTCAACGTACCTCGCATGTGTACTCGAATGACTGGTCGCAAAATATGGATCCCTTTATCAGAGCGTCTATGACAGGCTTGGGTACGTTGTACGTCACTGGTTTGGTGCCGCTTTCATTGAAGATTACATTAGGATCGCTGTGGAGAAAAATACGTATTCCAATTTAACAACAATAATATTACTGATCAGTATGTATGACAATGACATGTCGTGGAGATGACAACGTACAAATGGTATGGCGATATGGAGATATGAACATTCTCCAAGTGATATGACGATATGTTGGTATGACAATGTTCTTGTTGGGATACCAACTAAGTGATATCACGATAAATACATGACATGTTCATGATAAGTGGTATGCCGATATGGTGGTAGACTATTCACCTGCTAGGAGGTATGACGGTGATGCCCACGTTAGGGCTGGTAGTCATGTCACAGTACACCAGCACTGGCTCTAAAGGACCGTCTGGACCGTCCACGTCAATGAGATGAGTGCCGCTGTACTTGATCTTCAGCTTATCTTTGATCTCCTGACAATTCTTCAGGATGTCTGGAAGCACAGTTATTCCCGGCTATGTTAACACCGATACTGACGCAACTAACCTATCGTAAGCTGCCAGTCTACTGCCCGTCAACCAATCAGAACACAGCATCTCGATGATTGCCATAGTCAAATTGACCTATAGCGACATGTCAATCTCTCAGGTGATGCTAGTAACTGCCCATACGCAGCTACAGCCACATCAGTTTTCTAGCTACCTTAATTATTTTAAACAAAACATAACTATTTTACAGTTAGAGTACTGGCAAATGCACATGAAAACGCCACTAACTACCCGCTGGAGGCAACCGGAAATGCCCCAAATACCTTCATTTGTGTCTAATCCAGCATGGAGAGGGTTATAAGTAATACAATTTATGTGACCATGTACATAGCGAATTCCCAGTTACTGACCGATGGGTTTAGGCGCACAGCGAAGAGCATTTATCTGCCACTGTGCTGTGTTGTCGCTTGACTTGAAGTAGACCGCAGACACCGGGAGCAGAGTCTTGTCGATGATGGTTCCAGAGTCTACTTCTCTCTCGTCGTTGTTTCCATCACAGTTACAGAGGCTGAGGCGGTTCTCACACATCCCTAGGACTCCACACGGACACTGCGAAGATGACAGTAGTATAAGAAGAAATATGATAGTAGTGTGAGAAGAAATATGACAGTAGTGTGAGAAGAAATATGATAGTAGTGTGAGAAGAAATATGATAGTAGTGTGAGAAGAAGATTACAGTAGTGTGAGAAGAAATATGATAGTAGTGTGAGAAGAAATATGATAGTAGTGTGAGAAGAAATATGACAGTAGTGTGAGAAGAAATATGATAGTAGTGTGAGAAGAAA
>JAUTBV010101626.1:0-32904 GCA_032361325.1 Lepetodrilus fucensis | reverse complement strand
TATCCATCGGGTACATACATACAGAATATTAAAGGTATGCTAACTAGGACTATCCATAGGGTGCATACATACAGAATATTAAAGGTATGCTAACTAGGACTATCCATAGGGTACATACATACAGAATATTAAAGGTATGCTAACTAGGACTATCCATAGGGTACATACACACAGAATATTAAAGATATGCTAACCTATAGGACTATACATACAGTGTATTAGAGTACACACACAGGGTATTATAGTGATATATGTACAGCAAATTAGGAGTATTCATGAGCAATGACATTATGTATATCTGAGCTATACTTGGTATCAAAACAATGTGGGCCTATTGGATTTATACAATACGGTATTAGGAGATTATGCACAATATATTAGGGGTATGCATGTATTTACAATGTATTTACAAAGTATTTGAGGTATAGTACAATGTATTATGTATATCGTGGGTATACAGAATATTGGGAATTCAATCTGCAATGCTTAAATTAAATATTTTAGGTAAGAATATTTACTTGTAGGGTGTGTTTAAAAAAAATTACAATTCTGAATCAATTAACAAAATGAAATTTTGGGTAAGTTTTCCATGAGCTGTTTTTGCAAAGATTATACTACCACCCGT
The DNA here is from genome assembly GCA_032361325.1 of Lepetodrilus fucensis. NCBI lineage: Eukaryota > Metazoa > Mollusca > Gastropoda > Lepetellida > Lepetodrilidae > Lepetodrilus > Lepetodrilus fucensis. The sequence continues at coordinate 32,279 of JAUTBV010101626.1, read as the reverse complement.
ACTATGGCATGGAAAACAAACACATGTATCTAATCTGGATATTAAACTTGTGATAATAAAAATGTTTTAGAAATATTATTAAAAAATGCCAATGCTCTGTAATGGAATCTGCTGTGCTGGCTTCAGTATCTCAGGGGTAGAAATAACACCTGCCCACAGGCCAAAGGCACTTAAAACCATTGTTAGGCATGCTAACTTCATTTCTGGTGTGCCCGTTTGGCCATCTTGATTTTCAATAGTCTGTTCTGATTATTATAAAATTATAAATATAAATCAAAGTTTATGACAGATAAATATACATAATCATTAATCATACTCACACATTGCCACAATTGAGGAATACCTAATAATATTTCTGTTATGATTATTACCAAGGAAATTCTCCTTTACAATAACCAGCTTGACGTCACCTTGAAAAGGCCCACAAGAATTAATATTATTACAATTAAATGTTCATGTGTGTGTGGTGTGTATGGTGTGTGTGTGCATGTGTGTGTGTGTGTGTGTGTGCATGTGTGTGTGTGTGTGCATGCATGCACGCGTGTGTTATTTTGAAAATGTAAATAAATTAAGGGAAAGTACCATTACAAGTGTATTTTATGAATACAGCTTTTAGTTGAATTTATTCTTGGATTTCTGTTTTACCATGTCACAGACAATTTTCTTTAACTCACAATAATTTCAAATACAAATAAGATGTGTGAAGTGTGAACGATTCTTGCAGCGACGTTAAAACTCCATAATCACTCGCTACTTGATTGTAAAACAGTAATTGTTTTTCAACTTTCTGAATAGCCCTAATTCCATTTTAAGACCTATTTTCCGGTTTAACTTGTCGAATGTCACTTGGGCTTTCGTTAATACAGCATGTTCAAGTGGATGCTCCCAACTGTTTAGACACAATACATTTACAAATATATCCGCATGACATTAATCTCCTCAACTGGAGTCTAAATAACGACATTCAATCAGAAACACTGCGCACACACAGTGTGTTAAAACACTGGATAAATAGTAAATATTTCCACCCTGACGTGTACAAGTTCTGGGTGCTACACAGGTAATTCACTGTGTTATTAGTGATTATCACCTACTGATTGCCTTCCCAGGTGTAAATTGCAATGAGTGGACGACTTAGCAGGTGGCATGTTTACCTGTCCTAGTCTCTCACCTGTTGTTCATTGTCCACCATGGTCCACCTATTGTCCAGTCTATTGTTTACTATTGTTCAGTGGATTGCGAAGTTTTGTCGATTGTATACGTGCCTGTTTACATCCCCTGCTGATAGAGAAAACACTTCATACTCGGATCATTTCAAGTATCACTCTGTTTAACAAAAACAAGGGTTTGTTCATTGTAAACAGGATGATGACATGATGGAATATCAATTTAAACTTTGAACAACATATCTGGTTTATTTCCAATTTAGTCGTCGCCTATGTTAATGGGTGAAATGTTCCCGCTGCGATGTAAAGCATTTTAAAAGTCGATCCATTATCAATTTAAAATTAAAATTCAATTTTATTTCAATCCTTAAAATGTTATGAAATTTGTTATGAAAGTTTGTTTCTTATTAAATATTTGTTGATTTTTCTTTCTTTCTTTTATGTACACAGGGAGGTATCAGTTATTTTAATTAAATCCTGATCTTTTATTTGGAAATTCACCTGTGGTTTGACCACGACCATGACAATATAGTCTCCCATAGGCCTAGGTACGATAGTTAAGAAATGAACAGTATTGTGTGGTGATACCACGGTCCATCAAGGTCCATCAAGGTCCATACTCTCCAATAACAGTTTAGTATTACCATATTAACTGTCCTGTACCCTATTGTGTGTTCTCACTCGTGTATAATTACAGTATCGTTGGGATGGACAGAGTTTTACTATACAAGGCTGCTGTCTGAGTTTCGTTATGGGACTTAGGACATTCATAAGTACGGAGGACAGGTTTACTATGAGACAATGACAGTTGTGGGTGGTAAGAGACCCTCAGCTGGCAAGATTATCTTACCCAGAAAACACACCTCATCCCTACTGAGTATTTCAAAACCTGGTTGTCGGGTGGACCCATTGCATCCCAGATGACCAGACTTTCTTCTCTGGACAGATTATCAACATATGCCCAGGAAGCGCATCTCGTTCCTTACAGAGTCCATCAAATGATTGGTGTCGGGTGGACCCAATACAGCCCATGCAACCTAGCTTTCATCTCTGGGCAATAAAACACATGACTGTCCCATGCCTCATTCCCTTAGCTCTGGCTTTTGTAGCTGTAACTCGGCCAGTGATCAACCTTCCTGATTTATTTGAACATGTTTCTGAGTAACCTGCTCAACAACCTTTGATTTATTCAGAACACATGGAGGGCAAACACGACTAGAATTGAAACATGTTGATTTACATTTTAATGCTTGATTTCTTCTGAATTTGAAATTCAAGAATAAGTGCTGTGGCCTTGTTGGTGTATTGAAAAGCAAGGGCAGTAAAATGTTTGTGAAATGGGATTGATTGTAAATTATTCTTCACTTACCTTTGTGTTTCATTTTCTTGTACTGTAATTTATGTGACAGACGAGATCGTAATCAAGCTGTCTACTAATATTCAACAATAGCAGTTAAAGTTAGCTTTTATAATCAACTGTTACGTCAGTACTAAACATCAAACCTTTTTGTGTCAGGGTACCATACATCTATGATACACAGACTTTAAATTTAAATTTTTTTTTTTTAAATGAATATCGATTGGTCAAATGTTTGTTTTTTAACCACAATGATGTCTTTTTGTTTGACAACCTTCAAATTATGAAACAAAGAATTAAGGCCTAGGCAGGTATACCAGTGTTTTTGTTTTATCAGTATTGTGGCTATGGTAACATATGATGCAACACCTTGTTTTGCAGTTGAATGACTGAATGCTTGTGAATGAGCCCGACTAATAAGAAAACTGATACGAAGGCTGCCATGAATGAAATTCATGTTAATGTAAGCGATGTGTTGGAAGAGGTGTGCTGTGCTGCACACCAATGTGTTTCATCCTAGTAACCCTGCACTTTATAGATTGTTGAGATTGAAATAAAATGTTGACTTTAATATTCAGATTAATGCGAGTTGCACGAATATTCTGTATAATGAATATCTTTGCTCAGAGCATGTTGTCATTGTCCTGTTGAAAATATATGCTCGATTTGATAAGTTATTGGGTTTCATTTGAATTTTGAATTGTCTAGTGTTATCGTGTTCTGTGTCTGAAGAACATAAATGAGGTGAACTGCGAAGTGGTGCAAGGTGGTACGAGGTATATCAATGGATGGAAGGGCAATGACTGAGCTGAAGAAGATTGAATTAACCCTATATATATCATGATATCTATGGCACAGAGGATTCAATTAACACTTTATGTCACTATTTCAGTGGTTTCAATAGGTGCCACTATTTCAGTGGTTTCAAAATTGTCCATCTATTTCCCTGATTGACATCTTTTCGACACTGCTATGACATGTACACAATCTACAGATTAATTTTATACGTATTGCACAATCTACAGATTAATTTTATACGTATTGTACATCAATCATCAAAATGGTGTGATATAGTGCAGAAGCTGTTTTTGATGTAAGCAAAATTATATTGAAATGTATTGAAGTATACCTAGTCATTTTAAAGACATCAACTTTCAGAATCGACAAAGTCCAGTTGGTAGCGGATCTCACTGCTGTATGTTCTGATCTTGACATAGCGACTTTGTTCTTCTAGCTGGTGGTATTGGATAATAAGAAAAAAAACACATCATTTATGAGACTTGTATTGTGGGCCCTGTTCACCTGCAGCCGTTCTGAATGGAGGTGTGTGCTGATGGTATTGGGTATCCGTGCTCACGTAACGCGGAAATTATTTATCATTTTATTGCATTGCAGCTCCTCGTAAATCTTGTGTCGACATAAGCGTGTCAAAGTGACCATCTCTCAATGGTTGTCGGAGAGACTGCACAATCATAGCGGTGACCTGTGTGCACTGACACCATGTGTCTGAAGTTAGTTCATATTACGAGGAGCAGCTGTACGCAAATTAATTGTTCTGAAAAAGATGATTTGGGGGGGAACACTCGCCATAGTTATGAGAAATTTGATAATACATGTATTAAATTAAACTACACAATTTTATTTTTTGCTCAAACACAACATTATTTTTTGTGCATACAAATTTCTTGTTTCGTATGGGTGAAATATTCCCACTGTGACGTAAATTACTAATTCATTCATTTATAAAAGTTGCAGTTTTTCTGCAAAAGTAACAAGTTTGATAGTTAAATTATTTTGGCATCTACTATTCCAATGCCAATGCTGTATTTTGCCGTCTGAAGTTTAAATGTGTTTTTTCTTTATAAATAATAAAAAAAATCAAGAGGTTCAAGTTGCTGAAGTTAAATTAAGCACTGGGCACTACCAGTATTTAAAAAATATGATAACACTATGTCAAGATTTTGTCAATCAATACAGTGTTTCTTGACAATGTTTCTCAATTATTCAATGTACTTGAAGTTCACTTCACATTCAGAGATGTTTACATAGTGTGCTGTCAGATTTACATTATCATATGCAAAGATAGTATTAGTAATTTAAATTACAGGGAAGTATGTGTACGCATTGATCATATAATTCCAAGAGACCTTGATGGCTACAACAGCTGTGCTATTTCTGCCCGTCATCTCTGATCAGATAAAATCTGTTACGAAATGTTGTCTTTCATAGCTCTCCGCTGACCACTTTCTACCCCAATTACCAGTCGCATGTTACTCTGAGTTGTCTGAAGAACCAATCAGTGTCCGAGAACCTAATTATACCCCTCATGCCATATTCGTAACGACCGGCAATGATGCACGGACGACAACTGGATCTCCTTCGCTGGTGGAACGTAGCCGGTCCCTTAAACCTCTTTGTATTTGTTCTTGTAATCACAGCTCCTTCAGGGAGCCCTAGACCCCATTCAGGAATATCCAGACCCGATTCAGGAAGATTCAGATCCTATTCAAGCGCTCTGATTACGAGATCTGTCTAATGATGATATCCAGGTATCGGACTACGAAAGTAGTTAGGAATTGTTGTCCGACTTGTTGACAGTTGGGTGATGACGCAACGGCTGAAATTTATCCAGGCGCGAACAGGAGGCTGTAATTTACTGGATTGACGACGGTCATCGATGTAATTTCCTGGTGGCTGCCTGTCCTTTAATCTGTCACTGGGAGCACTGGCATCAGCTCTGTATTGAAAGTGTTTTTAAAACCTATTAGAAACCTGCATCGAGATCTGAGATAATGTTATCTCGGCAGGGATCTGATTCTCTGTGCTCTGTGATTTGGGTGTACCGGCAACACAGAGCATTAATCCTCGTCAGTGTGAGAGTTGCGGATTTTGATGTGGTTTTATTTCAATACTAACCTTGCAGGAGGAAAACCGTATCAACTTATTACCCCTTGAAATCAAACTGGGTGACAATCTAAACATTTTCAAAGCTAAACTTAAGACCCATGTTTTCTTATGTCACTATGCCTACATTTATCTAAATCCCTCATCTTTTTATTTGAGCATGTGTATGACATGGAATAGGCGCGTATTATTATTATTATTATTATTATTAAAACCTGAAATAACTATGTATTGTAGTAAAACCCGGTGAGCAATCAACCCAAGTGATACAGACCAACTAAGTATTATCACTACACTTTTTATTCAATTAAAAATCATTTTAACGTTTATTTGTCAGACATGCTATCAACTTTGCTATACTGCCCAATAAGTCCAAAGTGTGTAAATAAAATGTGAAAAGAGGTTCATCTACTAAAGTTCACCAAGATATCCCAATGATTGGCCTAAACACAGCTAATTTTACAAAAATACCTCAATGTGTTGTTTCCCTATTATATTCGGATCACTGTGCAATTGCCAAATAGCAAAACAAACTTAGAACTAACTTCTATCAGGGCAACCATGTGTTTGTAGATTTTCAAATATTATGTGCATTTTTCATAGGTATCTTTTCTGTTTGATTATCATATCCTTAGAATTTCTTTTGTCAGCACTTTGCAACTTTGGCCTCAAGACTGACATGTTGTGTGACTTTAGGTCAACTTTGGTGAAACATTATGTCTAAATCTGGCAATCATATGTCTAAATCTGACAATCATATGTTTAAATCTGACAATCATGCACAATACGGACTGAATACCCACTATGAAATGAGAAATTGATAAATCTTCTTCTTTATCGTTTTCTCGTGGACGTAGAATGGATCTTTGTGCGGTTTAGTTCTATGAGCCGTTAGGAAGTGATTTGTCTCGGTGTCACCATACCAGCAGTAAATCAAACTTGTCATTTGTCCAAACTTGCCTCGACTTGGCGTGCCGATCGTCTTCCATTGGCCACGTTCAAGATCTCATGAATAATGTAATTATTCATTGTAATGAGGATTTACGAGGGTTATTTTTTTTAATGTTATGTCTGTATCCTGGTATTTATTCTGTGGTGTTTAATCTTCACTTGGTTTGTCTCTAGGGCATCTCCCATTGCCTCCAGCAGAACAAAGGTTATTCGTTTTAACACCTGTCATGGGGATATGACAACAAATATGGGTTAGTGGCGAGTCTCCTGTTCCAAAATAATTATAGCACCACAAGATGCAGAACTTACTTTGCTTGTACATATATCAGTAGAACTCTTGTAGAACTACAGTCATTCTGTGGATAAGGGTCCAGGGTATTGTTTCTCTCGAAGCTGTCGTATCTACTACGAGACCATAAGGACTCTCGTAGCCATCTCTACTACATGGGAATCGTGCTCTTTCGAGAGTGCTATGGTCTCGTAGAGCTTCGAGAAATGATACCCAGGTGTTTATGTTGTAAATCGGTATCGATGTTCCCTCGCCAAGTGTGTGCTTGTGATGACACTGAGAAGAGATGAGGCAGATTTAATCCTCTGATACGGTGCATCAACACTGTCTGCACACACCTCTAGAGGCTGTACACCTGTGTACTGTGAACCTGTACACCCGTGTACTGTGAACCTGTACACCCGTGTACTGTGAACCTGTACACCCGTGTACTGTGAACCTGTACACCCGTGTACTGTGAACCTGTACACCCGTGTACTGTGAACCTGTACACCCGTGTACTGGTCCTGATCACCCGTGTACTGTGAACCTGTACACCCATTTACTGGTCCTGATCACCCATATACTGGTCCTGATTTACCACAGATTCACTATCAGCCACAGAATATCTGCCACTATTGCAGTGCATCTAGGTCGCTGTTTGACTAAAGTGCATCTCGGTCATGATTCAGAATAAATACAAAATCTGCATTTGGTTCTGAATATTAAAAACATCAGCACGACAAATGAAATGAAAGAATGCTAGTCACGCACATGTGAGCAAAAACTGATATTATGTACATGTCTCTGAATTCTATTTGAGGCTGGTAAAATTGCATGTCATTTTATTTAATTTTTACTTTATTAAAATCAAAAATGAATCCTTGTTTGTTTGTCATTGTTCTTGTAGAAGCAATTGTGTTGGTATTCTTGTGGAAGCATTGTGTTGTTGGTGTTCTTGTAGAAGCATTGTGCTATTGGTGTTCTTGTAGAAACATTGTCTCAATTTGTGTTGTTAATTCTTGTAGAAGCATTGTGTTGTTGGTGTTCTTATATAAGCATTATCTTCTTAATGTTCTTGTGGAAGCATTGTGTTATTGGTGTTCTTGTGGAAGCATTGTGTTGTTGATGTTTTTGTACAATCATTGTGTGAACTGTTGTGCAGGGTATGTGTAGCCTCTGGTGGAAGACTTGGACCAGACACTGGAGCACATTATACTTGATGTTGGCTCTGTTTACTTGGTGTCCAGTCCTATCTAATAGCACCTGCACCTTCTAGAGCTAATGATGTCCTCCCAGACACGGCGGCACAAAGACAAGATGAATCCTCAAAGTGGTGTTTGTGTACGGTTGGTCTCTAAGAGCAGATTTTGCATGTGGTGTATCGCGTGTACATCCACATGAATGGACTCGGGGGAGTCGCACCTACTCATTGATGATCACGACTACTTACCAATGTTTGCCGTGGACTATTTTATGTCCTGTGATAATTGAAAACTGAGTAATGAGGCTCATGGATATAAAAAATATGGGGAATTTTAAAAGTATTCACTCACTGCACGTGTGACGATATCTTCTTCAAACATTGACAGATGAGCAAAAGCTGTGAGGTAGGGGTGGGAAAGGGGTGGGGGGATGCTGGGTGTGGGGGGTGGTGGTAGGGTGATGGTAGGTTGATGAATGAAACGAGGACCACAGTCAATGTATGATACAAACACCAGCGTAGAGATAGCGGAATCTTGACCACTGGTCACATCTTGTCCAACATGGCTGAAATGGTCTAAGGCGAAGATCAAATAATTACTGTCAATTAAGTCGGAAAGGCCCACGAGTCCACAATGGATGAGATATGTGGATTCTGGACCAGTTTTGGAAATCCTGAATCAACAACGACCTGCATCTGGCCACAAACAGAACCGTGATGAAGAGATGTGCGGATTTCCAGTGCAAATACCAGACAATTAGACAATAATGGCGATAAACTTTCTTCTAATAACGCCTCCAGAGATGGAGAGGTTTAGCATTGCCGTGCTCGTTATTTTACTTCGAGTACCTTTACCAACAGTGTGGGTCAAAAGTGCGAAAGGAAGTTGTTTTGGCTTCTTATCCACACTTGAAATTTTTGTTGATGTTTGCTGTGTTCTCTTCAGAAATTTGTGTTGAACACATTTTTCACATGTATTCTGATACTCAGCATTGAATGGAATGAAGGTATTTGGTGATTAATGTATGTACCTGTTCAGCATGTACCTGACCTCGTACCTGTTCACATTGCAACAATAACGAGAGTAGACTATTTGTGTATTTCCTAGAATTCAAATTTGGCAAATAATTTAATCTTATTTGATGAATTAATTATTGATGTTCAAGGTTTGTTAGAGCAATGAACTTTCTATTTCAATAGCAATTATACCAATAAACATAACTATAATGATATAATGTCTTCATATATAATCTTATAGTTCGAAAATACATGGGAAATATTGTTCTCATTTTCCTAAGTTACTGTAAAAATTAGGTATTTGTTGTGATGTGCAAGTTCTTATTAAAGATATCAGTCAAGTGTGAGGAATTTGCTGTCACATTTAATATTCTGGATGTAACACGGATAATTTAATCTTCTTTCTGCTGCAGGCAGTTTTAAAAGCCGTATGGAGCGGTGGGTTTTGATTTAATTCAGCGGCTAAATTCCTTTTAAAACCATTTTTAATTCGGTCACTTGTAATAGTGATGTGAATATTAGACAGGTGCCCTATGGTATTTGTCACACAACATTTGAGTGTTTGGGATATTTTCTAAGTCAACTTTTGAGATCCTCAAGTTTGCTTTGATTTCACTGGACATTTGTTGGGTTAAATTGGCATTACTAACACGTTACTAGGTCCAGTGTCCTGTGACTGAACAGACACTGTAGCCTTCATCCTTCATTATGTCCTAGCTAGAGGCTACCGTCCTCTCAGCGTCCTCTCACTGGGATGTGTCCTACTGTCCTATAATAGGAAGTAGGACTCTTAAACTTCATTGAAACGAGATCAGATTCATTGTGAGAGAAGACTGTTTACTTAAGTTGCTCACTTTTGAAATGCTGTAAAAGAAAATACCTGAGGAATTCTGAATTTTTCAGACAGAATGTTGTATTAAATGGTTCAAAGATGATTGAGGAGAGTGATATTTAACTGTGGTGTTCACATAAATTTAAGAAACATATTTACAATGTTTTACAATTTTTATAGTATATGATTTCCCAATTTATTGTACACGGTAGGTCAGGTACTGACCAAGGATGGTAACTGCATTGCCATGGTATAGACAGCACAACCTATCATGATCGCATCAGAAAGGTAACTTTTGCAAACATTGATGCTGGGCTCTAGGGATGAGATTTGAACCTGGGGCCTTTGGCTCCGAAGTCCAAACCTTCTACCAATTAATGTGCTACCAACCCGCCTATTATAATATAGTCTCTTCACAATGTTTTTTGCCTCTATAAATCATGTTTAAACAGTGTTTGCCCTATGGCTGTTTGATGTCTTTCAAGGTTGGACTTCCACAGCCATTCTATCATCACATATTAATTATATGAAAACAAGGATTAAGAGTATAATGTTTTCAGCGGACATTGTAAATATTGTGTTTGTGTCGATAAGCTGGAATTCACTTCCCATGGTTTATCACATCCTAGATGATATTGCTTTGTCTGATAATGGTCAGTTTAATTCATACTCAATGACCATTGTAGTGATCAGCTTTCATAGCTAAAGTTACAAGTGTCAATTATTGGATATTAATTATCAGGTATCTCCAGGCATAATTCAAATCCCACTTTTGTTAATCAAAATATGTTGTATCTATATTTGATTAAATTAAGTTCTCAATGTTTCACCTACCTCCATTCTTTGATACTATAAATTTAAGAATTATATAGTTTGATAGATGTCGTACTAAAAGCATTGAAGTTTTAATAATTAAAGGGCAGTATACAGTTTTACACATTACAAAGTGGAATTTATTAAAAAGGGTTTTAAAGACTTGTTTAAAAAATGATATTTTAAGTACTGTTATTTCCTGTGTATAATGCACACTTTTTATCCTTCAAAACTGACCTCTAACGCGGGGGTGCGGAGTACAAAATTATATTTTTAAAAATCAAGACTCGAAACGACGTGTCTGTCATTTTGATTTTTCACTTGAGAAAGGGGTGCATGTTATACATGGTAGCGCATAATACATGAGTAAATACGGTATTAATGATAGTTCAGTATAATAGTGGTGTAGTAGATGATAATGCTGTGGACAATGGCAAGTATATGATATTCACTGACCAAGTGACTAGTATTGAAAGCTAAATGTGTTGTTATTGATATGAGTTTAACTATCAAGTTACACAATCTCTGGGATTCTATTCAAACACTATCAAAGTTAAAAATGAAAATGTAGTATTTGTGTTCAAGATTCCCATATGTTGAAACTGTAAATTAACGATTACCTTAAATTTTATTATCTAAATGTTGAAACTGTAAATTAACGATTACCTTAAATTTCATTACCTAAATGTTAAAACTGTAAATTAATGAATACCTGTAAGTCATTGAAGTTTGAACTTGCTGTGACGTTTACAGTATTATTCAAATTATAAATTTACAAAGAAGACCAAGTCCTGAAAGGATCCAGGACAATCTGGAAGTCACGGCTAGTTGGCGTGATGGACTTTGTCCAGATCACTGTTTTGTCATTATGGGAGGCCAAGAAAGTAAAAAGTCTCTGAAATCTTTGCTTTGAAGTCTGAAGGTGTGATTGTTACTGGTAATGGACGAAGTTCAATACCACAGTACAATCAGGGAATCTCTGCTCGATCAGTCCTGAGCTGCTGTCAATAGCGCTGTTATGGACACATTTAGACTCCGCGCCGTCCATTTGTTCAAATCATTGTCCATTTTGCTCTTTTTCAGAACCATTTAGACTTGATTCATTGATTTTGGTCAAATGACTTTGTGGTTTGAAGGCCGTTTTTTTTATCCTTTTGACGGAAGGTTAAAGGCTGCTGAAATCGTTTAAAGAAAATAACCTTTTCAGTGACTTGTGGAGATTATTTGAGGTCACCTTAATGTTCTTCGTGTGAATGGAGAAATTGACATTTTGATGGCCACCACTGTTCTGGATGTCAACGATGTTAGTACGGTGGTTATTCATGTGCTACTTTTATATTAAATCATATGTCAAGTGAATCATTTCATATTCATAGCTGATACCATACACTGTCTTTGTATTAATGTTTTTAAACTGTTCATACAGGAGATCTTTTTATTATTATTATTAATAAACTATCTTAACAAAGTTAAGATACTCTTTTTTTTCATGATGAAATATTTAATGCAGACAGATTTGTATATTGAAAACAAATAAGATTAAATGTTTAAAATTTAGGTTTTTCAAATGTAATGAAACTGTAAACCATTGTCAAAAATAAAGGTCTAAAATTATTTGGTTCAGTTTTTCAACACTGTTGCCTCAAATTTGAAATTTCATCCATATTGCTCTAGATTCATCTGTTGATGTTTGCGTTTGTGATTTCACCCACCCAGGGCCAGCGATCAGCTGTCTGTAGTTCGGACTTTGTCTACCCGAGCTCAGCCTCTTTGTGGACTCGGGTAACACCCACCGTTGTCCACGCATTACCGGAGTTGGTAATGTTTGTCAACACAGTCGCCCGAGGTAGCAGATATATCTTGGGCTTTGGCTTCTGGGCACGTCGTCAGTCTACTCGGTCATCTGTCGGGGGTCCGCTGGTGTTTTAGAATCTAATCAGTCGTGTGGGTAATACTATCTTTGGCGTGAAAAAAATATCTGTGAAGAGGGATGTGAAATGTTGCCGTAATTGATGTAAATTTTGTATTGGGAGGAGTGGGAATTCAATATGATTACAGTAGCCTGTACATTTTGACATCTTTCAGCACAACATATTGTGTACACTCTTATCATGCTGATCACAAATGAAAAAAAATATGTATTATTACACAGAACATACACCTGGTTTTAAGTTTATAAAACAATTTCTGTTTCTCAATACTATATAGCAAGTATTATTCTATTTTGACTTCTCAACACAGATGATGGTAATGTTTAGAATTTCAACTTTTATTGAGTTGGTGGCCATGAATAACTCCAGGTTTTTAATCCCACAAGAATCATTGCAGTGACCAAAAAACAAAAGAAATTACATTTGAAAGCCACGTTAAACATAACGATCCACCATACATAGTTTTCAGTATATTTAAGCATATTTATTTTCATAATTGGAACAATATATTTAATAAACAGATAACTAAATTTTTCAATTATTAAATCCTCTGACATTAATGTATATTTAACCAATAGACTATTTTTTTCTCAACCAACTTCTTCCATCTCTATTTCTTTCTCTTCCTTTCCACTTTCTTGCCCTCCCAGTTCATATGGTCACATGTAACAGAAGGGAATGGAAACAACACAGGACAAAAACAAATTCCTATTTTACGACTTTCATTGCTTTTGCCTGCTGATTTATTAAGTTTGCTGAGAAACGACAACTGTTGTCAAGTATTTGTGTCAAAATTTATTGCATTCTTGTATAAGGAGTGATTTAGATTAACATTAATGTTGGATTTATTGGATATGATATTGTTTACTATATGATGTGATACTATAGGTGACCTTGGGGAACCTTATTTACGGCTAAGGTTGTTTTGTCATGGTGTGATGTGTAGTAACAACTTCCGATATTCAATAAGTTTGGAATTATTTTGTTTTGTTTGGTCAATACAATGAGATAATTAAAAAACACATGTATAAATAAATTGACAAATTAAATTCATAATTTTATCAGATGACCAAATAGGAAGTTGATACATGTATGCATTATTGAGAAGAATTGTATTTTTTTCTTTTGTGATTTATCTTCTGAACAAGTTTATATTGTTGTATTTCTTCAATAAATATGCATGTGGAAAACATATAATCAAACAGTCGACTTGCTCCCGAATAGCGACAGAAGGTACCTCCGTCTTGAACAAAGGGTATCTTTCATTGAAGTCTTTATACAGATCTGTCATAGAAAGTAACATAACTACAACCACATGCAAACATCTCAACAGGAAAATCCTACATGGACCGAGCTCCTCTCACACGGCAGTGTCATGAGCTGCTGATTCTGATTAAAGGGCGACTTCTGACCACCGTATTTTGTCCCTTCGCTGGACGGAACACTGGACAATCATTGACCATTACTGTAATTGTTGTCAATGTTTGATGTCCACCTCTGACCAACTGGACCATGTAAACTATTTGAATTGCAAATGGCCGACAATTACGTCTGCTCCAATCTTCTTGACCCCTGCAATGTAAACTTTGTGGGAGCTGTGATAATTTCAGGTTAGGGGTGAGTTATGCAGGTGTTTGTTGACAGTTGGCCCCATTTGAAGTTAATTAAAGATAAAAGTTACAATGACAGGTCACCGAGTTGTTGATGGGTCAGAATTTGTAATGTCTTTAATCATTATTATTGCCAAACTAAATAACAAGGTCAGGTTTTAAGAAGCCTTTCATGACTTTTCGGACAATTTGAGACAAATTTTAGAGAGCTTTTCTTTGAACATTAGACAAAGATTACTGCTTTTATGAATAGAACTTTCACAAATTACCCCAAATAATTTTAACAAAGCTCAGTAAATAGTAACTATAGTAATCCCTTTTCAGTTAATGTGGCTGTTATGTTGAATGGTCACTGAATGAATCCCATCCAACAAAGAGCTATTCATGAATGACTACAAATGAATAAAGAATATATTCAGAAGGGATATGAATCTATAGTAATCAAAATGGGCAAAATAGTAATTATCCATTGAAAGCAAGTACAGCCATGTTTGAACAGTGTCATTCATAACTGGTTGGCCACAGTAATACACAAACATCCTGAATGTATTATAAACCTGTCATTATGTTTTTTTCCATTCAATATAGGATGTCAGTCCAACGGCAAATACACCAAACAAGAAACAGCAATTTACTAGAATTAGTGAAAGATTCTAGAAAGCGACTTTAAACCCCAATTTTAAAAAAAATATTTAAAAAAATATAAATACTAGAATAGGTTGCAATGTTGCATTGACCCGTTATATGTCATAATGCCAAACATAATAAAGCTGATTACAGTAATTTTAAGGGTTAAAACAAATGTATTTTGTGATGTCCACCTGTGATGACATCCGGGTATCAGTATTGGCTGTACAATTGATTGACAGGTGTGATTGACAGATGTGGACATCATTGCAAATGGGTGAAAAGTTCCCACAAACTCCATATACATCACTCACTCACTCATTCACAGATGTGGATGACGGAATATTTTTATTGGTTCCAGTGTCTGAAATATATCCCGTAGTTTTCTTGTTGAAATAGTTGCCTAGACTTTTTGTGTCCAGTACTTGCTGTGGTATATTATTCAGGAAACTATCCATTTGCCTATCTTTTAAAATAATTCCCTTGTTTTTACATTAGTTTACTGTTACTTCAACCAATGTCAACCAGCATGGTGCTGAAGTGTTCCAAAGTTTGTGTACTGGCACGGCTGGATCTGCTTACTATAAGCTACTACTGTACCACACAGATCTGTTATATATGAATTTCTTTGAGTTTCCTAACTAAATGCATTTACCATAGAACCAATAATGTATCACTACATAAAATTTGTTATCCACTACACAATAATAAAATATTTAGAATTTTTTATTTTATTTCAATATGTATAATGTGTCAATTTATTCTCTCCATTATGAGCTACTTGATACACATTTTACATTGTGGTGAAGAAACCTATGATTACCTATGCTTTCCCAATCAGTGCGTGTCACAGGTTCAAGTATACATTGACAACCCACTTTGAACACATTTTTCACCTGAATAGGAGTCCTTCACATAGCTCTAGAGGAAATGCCGTCTTGTGGAGACTTTGATTACTCCAGAGAAGGAAGCCGCGAACATTGTTAGCTTTGACAAGATGTTCGAGTCAAGAGCTACTGACAAGGAAATTAGTCCTCTTACTGTGACAGGAATCACACCTGTTCTTATAATATTAACACATTGTTGCAAATCTCTGCTTTGTGTGCGTTGTCTACCCAATGTAACAACATTAGCCTCAGCACCGTTGGTGTCCATTTTGTTTCTGACACACATTGTAAAGCCGACAGAGATTTCAAACGGGTCGGACCCCTCCTAATCCATAATGATAGACGTACTGATTTTTACAAACGGAAAAGTTTAGAATTTTAATAGAAAATACTCAAATAACGACCGACCCTGTCCGTCTAATTATGACCTTAGGTTTGGCTTTTGAACTCGCCTTTTGACAAGACTATGATTTTCTCAGTAGGGCGGCCCGGTAATTTGTACGTATTGTGCCACGGATTTGGTAGGGGATAGCGAGATGGCTATCAGATAGGACTGACCGATAGAAGAGTCTGTGTCTTCTTAACTTTTCTGTGATGGCTGTCATATGTGATTGAGAATGTCGTGAAGAATTAATACGAGTTGTTTGACGCGATGTAGATGTTTGTAGATACAATGCGGTGTTGTCCAGATAACATGATTTCTCATCTTTTTAACATATTCAGTTCTACAAGATATAGTGGATATGTAAGAAATATTTCAACGGTTATTGAGTTCACAGCCATTTACCTGCTTTCAAATGAGGCTGTTAATGTGGAAAAGATGGAAATTTCTGTGTGATACCCCACTGTTGAATTTACATGACACTGAGAAATAGCACAACTAAGCAAAGCCAATTTATCACTTGGCTTTGGTGTTGTACTTTGTCATGTGGATGATATAGAAATGTTAATGGCAATATGTGACTAGTTGATTCAACAATCCTTTAATATACAGCGACATATTTATTGAATTGAAACTTGTCCTATTTTCTTTTTATACCTCTACACACATAATCATATACATGTACTTGATAGCTAAAAAGTTAAGCTTTTTGTGTGAATATTTCTCAATTATTGTTATTGTTACTAAGTTTTCCTAAAAGTAGTAACAGTATCAAAAAATTAATTCTTGCATTAAAGATTTTCAAAGAAGATGACATGGATAGATTCCTGCAGAAATACTGCAGCATTACAATTCTCCAGCCAAGCAGTATTTTGACAGGAACACTGGGAAACATTTAAGATTTGTACAATCACCAATCCTATATGGAATTCTGCTTGAGTAAGTTTCTACTTTTTAAAGAAGTCTTGATTGAACAGTGACGTGTGTCATAGCGAGAACCTTGACCGATTGTCCCCAAACCAACTCATGAGGAAGTATTTTATGATATCCATGGAGTTTTCACTGACGAGGCTTTCTATAGAAAGCATATTCATTAAGAGTTCAATTTCAAGCTTTATGGCAGATAAAAAATATAAAGCCTCTACTTGTAACCAAGTACGAATCTTGAATTGGTCGTATTATCTTGATAGAGATGAGTAAATTTAGATCTTCTTTGCCTGATTTCAGGCTTCAGCCTGCTCCATTGGCTTTATTGTCTGTGTGTCATTCAAGGTACATTGTGCTCTCTGACTCCACTGCTTCGTATGATAACCATAAACTGTAGTTAGGAATATGATTTCCGTTCAAGAGTGTCTCATTGATATCCTGCCTTGTCGCCATTGAAGCGTTTCTTCCGTCGTGGCTTTCAATAATATTGTAAATTCGGCTGCAATATTTCTGGGGGATGGACGTCAAGGGAGGTAATCAGGGGTGAAAAACGGTGGAAATTTGCCAGATGCTGACATCGCGCGTGAATACAGGCTTACAGCAAATTGACCGGCTCAGAAGCGAGAAAGGATTTGTCCTGTTGTTCATTGTAGCATGTTGGGGGAAAGTGTATTAAGATATTTATTGTGCTTGCAGGGAGATTAGCGTTCTGAGATGGGCTGGAGTTGAGGGGGGTATTCAGGGGGATGTGTAGGTGTCTAGTGTACCATGTAGGTACAGCACGCGAGACTGGTCCCATCACCTGTATCCGATTAGATTCTGACACGGTCTCAGGCATTCCCTGACGTTCCCAGACGTTCCCACCTTGTCAGGAGGAACTACACTCTCCATCAATCATTGGAATTGTACAGAGAACGTTTTTCATCAGAAGCCATATTGATTTCCCCCACGTTACCAGCTGCAGGCGCTTACCAAGGACTTTGTCAAATTGATTTCTGGATTTGAAGTAAATTAAACTTTTAAAAGTCAATTTTTATTAGTATACAGATCCTATTGGTGCATGGATAAAGTAAGGTTAGAATATTTTTTTTATGAAGTGTACAAGTTTAAGTACCCAAAATTAAGTTCTCAAAATGACACACACACACACACGCACGCACGCATGCATGCATGCACGCACGCACACACGCATGCACACACACACACACAAAACTAATTTCATTAATAAGAATATGATGTAGCGCAATGGTCGAACGTTGGACTTCGGAGCCAAAGGTTCCAGGTTAAAATCTGTAGAGTGGCAATGCAGATATCATCCAGTGCTTGCAGGTTTATTGCAACATTCAACGCCCTAAACTGACTCGTCGCAAATGGGTGAAAGATTCCCGCAGCGACGTTAAACTCTATATTCACTCACCCTAAACTGACATGATATTAGTGAAAGATTCTAGAAAGCAACTCTAAACCCCCAATTCAAAAAAAATAAAAAAAAATAAAATATTAATAAGAATAAGGAATATTTAATAACTTTTATAAGATAATAAATAAATTTATTTTGTCTTGCCATAAAGGCGCGATCAATAGTTTACCTCAGTATTGTATTTTTGTACTGAATGAAATTCCTATAAGTAATGAAAGTTTAGTTTTATGAGAGTACACCAGCTGACACAATATACAAGCAAACTATAAAGGATAACCTGGACTTTTACTACCTATGTGCTATAATCTGTGATAATTGTAGTCTTATATCGCCTGGAGGGAAATACGGTCTGTGTCATCCATCAGGCCAATGATGACCACAATCATGACCACAATGATGATGATGACATAGATCAACGGTAGATGACTCAAGGACTCGATGAATGATGGCTGAGGAGATCTCTAAGTCGTGTCCGCTGCTCAGAATTTCTCTTTCAAATGTGAGCAACGTTGCACGACTGGTATGTTAGCGAGCGAGCGAGCGATCTCTTTGAAGACCTGTCTACTGGGATTGGTAGGCTGACGGTGGCAGGACAAGCGGGTGGCGGGATAACCGTACTGTAGGTCGGGTAGGTAGATAAAGAGGTGTAGGGAGCTGAGGTGTAGTGACCATGACGTTGTGGTGCTCTGCTCTGATTGCCGTCAACACAGCGTCTCGTGTGTCTGGGTGCTTGCAGCTGCCCCGCCTAAATCCAACCAATAGCGTCGAGCAATATACAGAGACTTAAGTAAGAGCCACGCGCCGGTCACAATCACCATCCCCTGCCGGGATTCCCTTTGCTTCCTGGGAAGCGAATTACGCACGACTTGCCGGATCTATTTTATATCCGATTAAAGTTGCATCAACCCTCACCCAAACAAACAAAATTCATTTTTGATTGTAATTTATTCAAATCTATGGATAAATAGGAAAGGATTTATTCATTTCAAAGTTTCAAATTTCCAAAATAACAATTTCATTCTCGGTTTGTTAGCTGCCCTCAATTTTCATGCGATTTGACATTTGGGGAAATATTTTAGAATTTAATCTGAGTGTTGCTTGATGTGTAAATAGTACAGCGGCTGTCTTTGTCATGGTCTGATCATAGGCATCTCGCACACGTCCATTGTATAGCTAGGATTATGTAAATTGCTTGGGATGGAATTTAATCCTGAGAAGGAAGATACCTAACTGTGACAATTGGGGTCGTATTCAGATAAGCCGCTCATCTCTATGGTAAATTATCATTTACATTCAATAGAAATGGTTTAGATTGCAGAAGCTGCTTTCATATCATTTGTTAATAACTTTATGATGAGGATTTATTTTTGATTTTTTTAATATTTTGAAGATATATTTTCTTAAATTTATGTACAACCAGACCCGTAGATTACGAAACTTTTTTTCAGTATGATTTCATGATGAAGCTCAAATTTGATATGGGGATTTGTGAAGAAAACATGAATTGACTATGAGTTCATATTCATAAACAATTCGTAATCTCGGGGCCAGATGTCAATTCATGTAATGGGAATTAAATGTGAAAAGCTGATCAAAATTGTTTGTATTATATTTGGCTTGAAGCAATTCCTGTTGCACGATTCAAGTATTTTCACTGTGCCTAATTTTACACAAAACTGTATTATTACTAAATTCCATAAGAACTGTTTGGTTTCACATTGGTTATTCATGTATGCTATATTTTAAAGTTTAGTTATGTGGAATAAAAACAAAATAGATCTAATCTTCCAAGAAATTTATAAGATATCATCATGTATGGATAAAAGATTTCTACTGTGACACGGCAATAATTCACACATATTAGATATCAAAGGAGTTTATGAGATATTTTAGCAACAATTATATAGAAATATTATATAAGATATATTTTACAAGATATATTTTCTTGCTTAGACGTTTACCGTGTTGTATTTACATAGCCAACCAACAGGTTGGGTTAGGTTAGGTTAGGTGTGTATATTCCATGAACTATTCATAGTGTTAAGTCTTGCAGTAAGGAATTCAAAGCAATATAATGAATTGAAAAGTGAAATTTATGTAAAAGAAAAAATGTAGTGTTTGCGGTCTACATATGAATGTGGTTGTTGTTGTGTACTGTAATGACAATTTAAAAACGTATGAATTTAGAAAATGTTCAGTTTTGTTGTAGCATCAATGGCAACCAAATTCTTTTATATTTTTTAGAAGTTTATTTTCTGAAAATATAGGCATGATAATAGATAAATAGCTCACGGTTAACCACCTCTATGTCGGCCAGGAGTTCTCTTTAAACCAGCCGGGAGTTGAAAGTAAATTGTCAATGGTGTATTTGGCAGTGTTGCTCAACAAGTCTGTTTAACATGTTTTACAGGTGTTTTTATTTTTTTATCTGTTTGTACTTATAGTTTGGGGATGTCAGGGTTCAACTCTTTGACAGTATCTTAACAGCAATGACACCTACCTGAATTATAGATACATGTAATCATAATCCATATAATCTCACCATAAAAGAAATATCAACATTTTCATCTCTTAAATACTGTCAAAATTGATGTTAATTAATCACCACTCACCAACTTACTATAGTTTATTGTAATCTGTCTTGGTTTAACTATTGATTGACTGATTGATTGACTGACAGATGAACTTACAGTTGGTTTATCTTACATAGGTAAATGAAGGAATCTCTGTGAATATCATAGGGTGAATATTTTTGCCATTTTATCGTCGTGCCAAGCCACACCATTAGGGTTATATTTTCTGCAGCTGAAACTATCCATATGCAAGCCACTGAGCAGTTGCCAGCCTTCCCAATCCTGCCTTCATTTTGTAGTACAATATTGTACAGTGCACGCATGGCCCTTATCAGCTTCGTCAACCCACCACGACATACAACATTAATTAATTCATTCATTTTGGTACAAAATAATCCTTCAAAGCCTTTTTGAAATGTTCTATTATGTTCTTAAAGTTTCAACTGCACAGATTTCATCAAAAATCTTTACTATGAAATGAAACAAAAATTAAATCCAACTTGGATGTTGTAATCTGTAGTAATCATAGCACTTTGCCCGAAATATTTAATGTTAGTATTTTATTTTCCATTTATATTAAAAGTACATTTAAAAGCTTATCGCCCTCCCCGCTTCTTACAGTGTAAAGTGTCGCCCTGGTTGTATTGACTGTTGCTGCAGGATCAAATGGAAAGAACACCACGTGTTGGGTAATTGTCAGACTTTAATGGGTGTAACCATAGTCAGGCAGGACGTAGATAAAAACGCGATATAGCCACGTGCCGCTCGCACACAAACATGTCTGTCATGCCTGAATCACAGCCGTCTGAATACAGTGAAAGAAGCGTGGCAAAGAAGTCTGCCAAAAATATGCTGCATTTTTTTTTTCTGCGTGAATAATTAATACTATACAAATACAGCGTCTCACTCTCGCCGCAGTGCCACGCACGAGCAGATTCGAGTCCGTGGTCCGACGTTTGTGATCTGCAAATATTGCACCTACCCAACATACCCTATATCTCTGCATGGCAACATAGCTAACAGTTCATTTCAATGGTGGCAATATTTTGTTCCTCTTGTGTCTATAATTCAGACAGCGAATCAGCAGATGTGCGTGTAGGTTATTTAAATGATAATATAATCTCGTTGGATATTGGTAAACAGTTCAGTGTTGATATTAGCGTGTGTATTCATCATAGGTATCGTGCCTTGCGTAGTTCCATGTCCTAATGGGGGAACAGAGAAGGTGCTCCTATTTGCATATATGCAAACACACCTTGCTCTGATAATATCACGGCTAATTACATTCATCTGTCTATTTATCACTATTAGTATTATGATATTCATAATCAACTGGAATATTTGTACATTGACAAGTAGTTGTAGTTGTAGCTTTCCACATGTTTCAACAAGATCACACAAATTGATTAGGAAGGAATAATGATAACAATAATAATAATGATAATAATAATGTACTGTAAATCACGAAATTAATGCGTCACTAATTTAATGTGACCTCTAGATTTTAGATGTAAATGCGACACTAATAGAATGCGAATGATCATGTCTTCATACACAATTTTTACCAGTAATTACCTTTAATGCGCAGCAATTAAATGCGACAATACAGTGGTCGTACTTTTTGCATTAATATTCTGCTCGCATTAATTTCATGATTTACAGTATCTAGCGTCATAATTAGCTGTAAATTTGCTCTTGTTTTAACATTTGTTTCTTGAAAATTTTATCTCGCCAAATCTTTCAAAAGTATTGTTTATAATCTTTCTTAGATCTTTATCCAGGTAATGCTTCTAAGTTATATTAACAATTAATACTATTTAGTATCTTGTAAATGACTGAGAGTCTTTCAAGGCTATACAATGTCACTGTTGATCTATTTCAAGTTAGTCCACAATAATCAGGGTCTAAGATAACAACCCATGCCATACCACCTGCTTCATTATCTCTCATCTCTGATTGGTCGATTACAGTCATGCATATCATTTGATTGGACAGTTTTGCTAGATAAAGAGATCACATGATATAACCAATTTATTCCTGTATGAAGCTATCACCTATGGGACAACCTAGTTGTTAGATAAATAGAATTGGTCATGTCCTGCTTAGTTGGGCCACGCTACTAAAATAAGATGTCGACCGTTAGCGTGTGGTCACATTATTAACACGAAGGTGAACTCATTGAAAATTAGCCCCCGTGATGTTTTCTGGATACATAAAATCAGAAGGAACATCAACAGTAAAGCCCTGGGTTTATTGTCACAATGTTTTTCAAATGGTGAACAAAGAAAATTGATTTTCACCTGCTGGGAAAACATAAATTAAATACCATTTTATTAAATTCAAATGGTTTACTTTATGTCCTTGTGTGTCCAGCACACTTTGTGACCTTAGAATGCTGGATTAATTTGAATATGAAGTACTTATTCTGGTATTAATTCACAACATAAAGTCCAGTTGATGCATTTTTCTATATACGTGAAATTCATATGATGTTTTCTATTGTATGAAAATATGTATTTATACCTCCCAAAGAAAAATAGTGTTTTGTCTCCAAACATCCTGTGTAGAAAGCAGCCTTGACATGATCATTACGGTCACATGAATACCATTAATATCAAGAAGGAATAATAAAATATATTGTAGTGGCCAAAGCCACTTTGAGCTCAAAATGGCAGCATGATTAGTTTTGCTATATGAATTAATTCAAATATATCAGTAAATGAAACAACAATTACACAAAGATAATTAACACATGGCATGCCATCGTTTGAACGCCCAGCAACAGGATGTCGACTGCTATTCTGAAATATCCACAAACATTCAGCTGCAGGTTCAACGCGTATATATCTGCAGCAATGATAAAGAATCTGGCTTATCTTTTTAGTACATGCAAACAAATTATCATTGTATTTCTCTTTTATATGAAAGAAATTCCAATTGAAAGAAGTCACGAGGGGGGTTTTCAATGTGCGCGTGTTGTCTAACCGGTAGCTATTTTCCTTGCATCGCTGCCCATAACTTGCGTACTGTGATATAATGATATTCAACATCCCCCCCATTTCCACCCCGCATTCACACAGCTTATATCTCCCCACACCTGTATGGTAATATTATTAATACCATATTTCCTCCCAACTAGGTCATAATCCCCGCAACTAGGCTATGTTTGTACAATGTTCATATTATGTTGATACAATGTTGATACTATCAATAACTGGAAGTGATTCGCAGTGCAAATATGACAAATATTGTCCTGTAGTGGAAGGAGTCTTTGGTTGTAGTTATATATTAGTTGACCGTTTCCTTTCTCAAAGTCAGTTGGTGTCACCTGTGTTGAAAGTTATTATTGATATCAGGTCTGAAAGTAATATATTCGAACGCTTTGATAGGCGTCGACTCGACTGCGCATACCTCGACTTTAAACAGTTTGACGAAAGACAGTGTGTCGCCTCCATGGATTAAATAGTCTGTTTTTGATCTCACGATTATTTTCATTACCGCTGTTTTTCTTGGGATAAGTTTACAAAAGCATTTGTCATCTCTTTGATTACATGTGTCATGATTGATGCAATCGTAGGTGAACATATTACATTTGTTGTGTAAGGTGAATTGTCCGTCAACTACTAGCACTCATTTGAGTACATTTCTTTTAAAAACTCCTATCAATAATGTTGTATGAATTGCGAAGAAGTATTCATACAATATTCAACAGTATAAATAGATACTAGTTCAATAATTAAAATTGTATTGACAATAGTAACGGCTAAGGACTGGCGTTTTTATTTTTTATTCAGTATCTAATGGTTAACTTTCTGGCATCCTGAAGGAAACCAGATACGTATTCCTGTGTAAGTAATGTGTCAATGATTAATATGTCAAGGGAAAAGTGTGAAAGGTGTACAGGCGTTTCCGTTGTTTCATGTTTCATATATTAATCTAGCACACTTGCGGAGACAACAAATGAAATTTGACACAGAACATTTATTTCAGTATGTACGCCTTTCGCATTTTTTAATGATTTTTTTCCCCCCCCTCTCTCTCTTGCGTATTTCACTTTACAAGTGTGAAAGCATGTTGCCAGAACTTCATAATCTCTTGCCGCGATCAGAGAGTAATTGTGTTGCTCGCGTGTCAGGGCTACACACCGATTGGCTGCATGTGTTGTGGTGTTTACTTACATCGGCAGATGCATGCTGCACACCTGTCCATGTAGGTAACCATTGTTCGGCCATCTTGAAACATGATTAAGACATCCGTGTTGCTATCATCATGCAATCATATATCTGTGGGTGACTAGATGAAAAGAATATGCAGTGTGGGCGATGGTAGCAGAGCTTATTGTTCAGCTTTGATATCTAGCAGATGTTGTCAAATATTGATATAGTACATTGCTTGCCATATTCTGGTTCAGTGTAAAAATTTTCTCTCCATATAATGTAAGATTTTACTGTAACTCATGTCTGATCACTTTTTCATCCGAGACTTTCATCTCCAATTTATATTTTCAATTCAGAAAACTTCTTTGATGATATGATGTTTGATTGTTTGTTTTTTTAAACAAATTTTATTTTACTGTGGTTTTTGTTTATGCAGATCAATGATTTTTCTTTCTTTTTTATGGACAAACAAATTTCAAATTTGGTTCATCTGTCACAAGTATTTATTGTAGCTTTTCCTTCCAGCATACACAGCTCATTCAAATACAGTATCAGTAGTTCAACCAGCACTATGTCATCATATCTGTATTTCACAGAAATATCTGTGTTTCACAGAAATGGTTACTGTATATTATTGTATCAGTGTATATATCCTTCTAGGTCATGCACTTTTATTGGTGGGTTTCACAGAAGTAACTAATAACCATAACACAATTATTCATTCCTTATACCATGTCTAGGTGACCGCGTGTTCACAGCGAACCGCTCCCTAGGCAGTCTGGCTGGAAGTCGGCGCTATATAAATAGATTATATTTATTATTATTATCTATTCCTATCTAGAGTATACACTTGCTGGTGGGTTTCATAGCAGTGATCAATGTCTTCATTATACAATTTGTATATTGTCTTTCACTTGTGCTTGTGCTTTTAAGAATTGTGAATGTTAACTTTCTAATTCCTGATCCATCGACCAGTGTATTAATGTAGTGCTATAAGCAAACTTTTGAGCATGGGTTTAACACTATTATTATTATTATCATTATTATAATAACAACAACAGAAGTTTCACCTTGTCTACTGTTTCAATGGCAGACAATATTCCGCAGCCGAAATTTCTGTCAGTTTGGCGGGAATACCAGGTGATGCTATCTCCGATAACAATCATTGATGTCCACGCCGGTCATGCACGCGGTAGTCTATACCCTGTACGATGTAGACCATTCCCATTGGCTGTCGTGGCCACACTATGTGCATTGAAGCGCAATGTTATTGGAGGAAACTGCCACCAGATCGCACCTGCACCTGCCACAGCAGACAATATTGCGGACTTTAACGAGTGCTTGCACCACTGAGAACAGTTATGTACCGTCTCGTTAAAAAAGTGCTTTTTGATGATCCTTTTCTTTAACTGAGGGACCTGATAATGTGTTGGTTGCGAATTTGTTGTTACAGAGATTTCAGAAGAGCGACTGAATAGGGACAGACATAAATGGTTACTTGATAGGATGTTGACTTTGGGTAAAGTGATAAGTGACTGCTGTTATGATTTAGCCATTTAAAAAATCATAAAATACCAATCCTTATGTGTTTTCAACAAGTTGTATTTTGACTCGGAGCATGTCTGTGCTGTATTGAAGTAGTGGGATTATTTGATGTTGATAAAATTTATAGATTATTATATAGCAATTTTAATTTATTCAATTTAATTATATGATAAATTCATATATTTTTTGTTGAAATTTAATTATAATAATGAATATGTATACTAATTCATCTAACCAAAAAAGTCCATCTTTGTTTACATTTATGACGTGCATCATATCACGGTTACAGGGATACTAGTGCATACACACTGGGACTGATGGGTGGGTGGGGGTGGGTGGGGGGAGGGGGTGCAGTACTGTAGTATGTATGAAGTACAATACTCTAGTTCATCCACACTTGTATATTCATGGCTATCAGTTACAGTACACATAAATCGACACACTTGTCAATCTGCACGTGTACCCAATGTGTTTTGCAAAGAGTGCTTTTTCAGTGTATGAATGAATGTACTCCACCAAATTGTATTAGGGAAAGCTCAATGGACAAAATTGAAAAAGTTAGTTGCTAAAATTTCTTCCATCATTGGTTCTGCAGTATTCGTCATATGAGTTCTGATTGTATAGTCAGTTCTAGTGATATCTGTACAGTTCTGATTGTATAGTCAGTTCTAGTGATATCTGTACAGTTAGTTATGGTGATATCTGTACAATCAGTTTTGGTGATATATGTTCAGTCAGATTTGGTGATATCTGTACAGTTCTGGTGATATTTGTACAGTCAGATTTGGTGATATCTGTACAGTTCTGGTGATATATGTACAGTCAGATTTGGTGATATATGTACAGTTCTCGTGCTATATGTACAGGTCTGATGATATCTTTACAGTCAGTTCTGGTGATATCTTTACAGTCAGTTCTGGTGATATCGATTCAGCTATGTTGATATCAGTGTGTGGGGTAGTAGGGGTAGTATGGTCTTTTCATAAGAACATATTTTTGAGTTTATAGAGGTATCATTAAATTGCGTGAACATTTTCGTGTTAGGTTTAATTACAGGGTATTCGTTCACAATATGTTCCATACAAAACCTCAACATAAACGTCTGGCTAGGTGTGTAATTATGCACAGTGTCATCTCCAATCACATCATATCTACCCCACAGACGATCCATATTACCATAATTAGGAAACCGAGATTAAAGTTCATCTTTGTTGTCACTGCTTCTTAAAGGACGCAGTTCCAGCACAGTGTTATTGAAGTCTGCTTAATACGGTGAAAGATTTAGTTCCTAATTCTGCATGGCACCAGGGACAAAAGCGTGAATGTAAGTGAATTCTTCCTGTGCGTGTTCTCTGTGAAGTATCTGGGCGTCTCACATCCTGGTGGGTGCCCAGCTCAGCAGGCAGTAGGTAATGATAGCTTCTAACTACCCGCGCAATTAACCACTAGGCCAGCACGTGGCTTCGGGGAGAAACCAGCCATAAAGTTTTTGTTAAACCGAGGATAAGATTTTGTAGGAAGTTGGTCAAGATGATTTGTCTTATAAAGGATAAGACAGGGTTTGTGACAGGGCCTTATGACAGAGTGGCCCCCACCGTCTGTTTTCCTGCTGCGAATTTCTCGAGAGAGTTCGCACGGCCATCTTGCAGTAATTACCGACTTTGACAAGCGACTCAAGAACACGGGAGGATGATCCTCAATCTTGCCCTGGAGGTCTGCTTGTTTGATATGGTGCCTCAAACTTAGACACGGCTCCGTGAACACAATAACAAGTCCCGCGTAGTTGAGATATTTCAAATGAAATTCTAATATCCAGTCATGCTTGTGGAGGTTCGTTATATTGCTGCCTTGAAATTATGCTGTTGCTGCTGCTGCTGCTGCTGCTGCTGCTGAGGATGATGGTGTTGGTGTTGGTGTTGGCTAAGGTCGTGATGACATAATGAACATTCCCCATAACCATTCCATAACCAGACTACACTGGCATAATGGATGGTGTTCCATTTCTACTGTACTTAACATTTTATTAACGATTTCACAATTTCACTGCATATTCTCTACATGGATTAAACATCTTATTTTACCCGTAACTGTCTCGCTGGTGAAGAGCCATTCATTTCATTCATGTGCTTAATTCAGCAGGGAGATGGTCAGTAGACTCATCCTTTGTATGTTGCCACCCAAGTAGTAGTCGACTTGTAAACACTTTCAAGATGATTGTTATTTATGCTCAACAAAATTCATTAGGAGCCAGTAGTTTTCTAGAATGTAAATTTTAGCTTTGTTTGTTTTACCAACAAATAATTACCAACAACTAGAGCCTCTTGGTTTTCCTCAAGAACTTGCAGACCCATTGATAGAAGAATAGCAGCAAGTTCCTCACGCAGAGTTCAGGAATTTTGTAGAAAGTTTCCCACAAAATATCTTCCTGTCCTTAATTATTTTCTTTGAACATTGGATATATTGTTAGAATAGATATTAAGTTGGAGATTGATTTATAGAAATAGTCTGAAATTTGAGGATACAGACAATACCATCTAGTATACGTTGAAGTAACAGACATGTCTCTCTGGCCTCCAGATGCAGTCATCACCAGGTGCTGGACATAGCATACTACGACCCCCAGTGTCTGTCCCTGCTCCTTCAGGAGGATTCAGAAGATGGCCGCCCAGTTCTACTGCAGCTGGCCATGTCCACCCTGCACTCGGCCACCTTCACCAAGCTTGCCACCACTGAGAACATCGCCTCTATTACCAACATGTGAGTAGCTGTGTCCCTTCACCCAACATGTGAGTCCCTTCACCCCGCATGTGAGTAGCTGTGTCCCTTCACCCAACATGTGAGTAGCTGTGTCCCTTCACCCAACATGTGAGTAGCTGTGTCCCTTCACCCAACATGTGAGTAGCTGTTTCCCTTCACCCAACATGTGAGTAGCTGTGTACCTGTGTAAAAGTTCTGTTTATTTTTAATTAGTTTGTTCATTAATTTGATTTATATGACATTTGCTTCCTCATGTTTGTTTTGTGTATCAGAAATTTTCATTTATTAAAAGTTTTCTTCTCATCGGAAAGTTTGTTCATCAGAAGGTTCAGCAGCAGGCTTACTGATATGTCAGATTAGTGGTCCAATAAATGTTCATGCCAATCTCTGAGCAGTTCTCCCTATCTTTAATATGAAATACTCTAATCATTTAGCATATTACTTTATTGAGAGTTGTATTTTTTAAATTATCTCATTAAATTTGAATTTAAATTATTTTATTCAGGTTTCATGATCCTGAGTTAATTTTCCAACAATAAAACACAGAAGTTTACACACGCAATTTATTAAGACAGTCACATCCTGGTTTGAAATGTTCCAACTACAAGTCTCAATTTTCAAAGTACTTGGTTCCCTTTCAATAATATCCTTCCTAGCCTTAATCCAGGTATTACCTCAGACTGGAGACTGTGAATACCTGTGCCGTGTCCTGTGACACATGAGTAGCAAGACAGTCCTCCAACTTGGAGAGCATTGTTTGCACGGACTGCGGTTTCCGTTAAAGTCTCATCTGCCAATCTGGCTCACGTCTTCGTACCCCACAATACTGGGCTCATTCGAGACAGTGAACAGGTCGTCCTATTGTTGTGAGGTCATGGAGGCCACTCAAGGTCAAAGCTAATGTCCCCCTTCTTCAAAGCGATGCCGTTTCATCTTTGTCTCCATCATAGAAGAGTTCCGAGAGCGATTTGTATACTGGGTGGGGAAGGCGTGCAGCTCTGAAGGATAAATCCCATATTTTGGGGATACCCAGTGCACCCTTGTGACGGGTGGGTCAGAGAGTATCGGTATGGGTCGGAGAGTAATGCCAGTGGCTCTTCAGCTGGGAAGATAGACAAAGATACGTCACAGATGTGGCAAGGACCTATGACATCGGGGTCCACTTATCATCAGGATGGGAAGTGTGGCAGTCCTTGTGGTCTTTCAGGAGGAGACCGCAGACCATGCCTGGAGGAGACCGGAGACTGAATATGTCAGATGTACATCAACCATATAAGGGAATTAAAGTCATCACGAAAGGGGTGTATATTTACGCCAGACGTAAAGCACAGAGTACATGCACAGAGTTACATGTACTCTGTGCTTTATGTGATGGTTAACACACGGCCCGTGGGCATTATGGTATGTAATGCACGACGTTGAAGAAAGTAGCTTGAGGGGTAATTCCTGAAACGGAGTGCATTCCATGCCAGTAATGCCCAAATATACTTAATATGTAAGGGATTTTACAAGCGATTCATTCAAATGCCTACCATATTGAACATCTATAAAACTTTAGGTTGAACTTTCGTCGGCTAGGTGGCGTAATGGACTAGAGCGCAAGAAATGCGAGAGTTCCAGAGTTTGAATCCCGGCAATCGAATTTGTCTTTACAAACAGCAAACATACGTTCTTGGGAACATTTGTCCCCGTTAATAATACACGGTCAATGTTAATAATGCACGGACACATGTTAATAATGCATTAAAAATGTTAATAACACATGGTCAATATTAGTAACACACGGAAAATGTAATAACGCACTCCTGATAATATACTCAAAGCACACATCACAGTGTATTACGAGAAAACAGGAGACACGTGTTATAGTTGGAGTGTACACCCTGGAGGGATATATCACTGGGTAAATATCCTTCAGAGTACTGTAAATCATGAAATTAATGCGAGCAGAATATTTCTGCGAAAAATGCGACCGCCATATTGTCGCATTTAATTGCTGCGCATTAGACTGAAGGTAAGACTGGAGGGCAAACATGTATGGAGACATGGCTGTTTGCATTTTATTGCCCTGACTTGCTCTGCGGGCAAGTAACTCAGAATGTTAATCTAGAGCCCGGTGCTCGCAGGTTTGCTGCAACATTCAGCGCAACAGATATTGCAGGTTTATCCCTTCCCTAAGCTGAAAAAACCTGATGTACGTGAAATAATTGAAAGCAGCTCTAAACAAGAATAATAAAAAAACAAGAATAGCATTAAGAATAATATTCACAAGATAAAATTAATAATCAAATTCCTCATAAAAATTACGGGATTTATTTTTGTAGTACACAGGACAGATCAATGATGTGGCCCCGGATATCGACATCACAAACAGGACCGATGTCCTGCGAGTCATCGACAAGGGCAAGGTCAGTACAGGTCGTAATTACTAGAAATAAGGGGTCTAGCGAGTAAGCTAAAGTAAGTTAGTTAGATTAAGTGGCCTAGACAAGATGTACCTTGTCGTTAATCATTAATTTCCTTCGTATTTCAGAAAGATGGCTTTATTCCTCCTAAGGTTGGAATTGAGCATGATGCCATATTCAGTCTTAGCGTGAATAATGTTAAGATCAGCCGTTACAACCAGACAGAGGTATGTTATTGAAATTCGTATTCTGTGGGTTTTTCCTGAGTTGAACTTGAAGTTGATAATTGGAACTGTTTTTTTAAAATTTAATATATTTAAAGGCATAATATCACAGTCTGACACCGATTAAGTTGTCGTTTTGGACTGAATTAGAGTTAAACATGCAAAGTACATGCTCTTAGCATACACATAATAATCGGTATTGTACCTCCAAATATATTTTTACCGCTGTAGGATAGGTAAAATTTCATTGCAGTTTACACTTCCTGGTATAACCAGTATAAAATACGTCCAATCTCACATTTCCTATGGTTTACTGACTAAG
>JAUTBV010101615.1:10000-15803 GCA_032361325.1 Lepetodrilus fucensis | reverse complement strand
TTCATACACTCTCTCTCTCTCTCTCTCACACACACACACACCCACCCATACAGACACACACACACACACACACACACACACACACACACACACACACACATACCATCATCATCATATTTTGGGTTACATTTCACCGCACCGATAGTTCTGCATAGAACATTATAACATAGAGTACGTTTTGTAATATCTGCAATTCAAAGTGTTCTTCCTGTCCAGTAGAGCCTATACTAATAACACAATTAATTATGTTCTCTATACACACAGCGTAATATTTACCATATTAAAAAGATCATTTATAAAGAAACTAACATATAAATTGCATGTATACCGAAACGGGGTATCTTTAGTTTTTATTCGAATGAGTCTTTGGTTTACGAAAACAATACACCAAAACTAGTATTAAATACGCTAAAATACGCTAGTACTACTACAACTGTGCCTGTGCTAATATACTACACTATACTACTACTACTACTACTACTACTACTACTACTGCAACAACAACTATGCTAATAGACTGACTAACTTAACAGACCGGTATCATATCACAATTAGCTAAGGTAATAGCAATACAAAAACATTAATTTGAACAAAAAAATAATATTGCAAACAATCCTTTGATACAAAGAAATGTTAAATATAATTATACATTGACCTAAAGCTATGCAAATAACTGCAATTAATCTACACATCTAAACCTGTGTTAATACACTCATCACAGACTTTGCAACACAAGGGGGTTTTCATATAAATATATATAATTCTTCATAGCGTCAGGTATATGATTCATACAGTAAGGCTTGAGGATCATTGTTTAAAGCATCACGCTGGGTTATTAGCGCCTGGTCTGCCAAGTATATCCCACGGGAAACCAGTAAAGCAGTATGTAAAGTAAACATTCAAGCATAAACAACATAACAGTTCCTGTAAACAGTTTCTTTGAAATCAAATTCCAATCCTTTCATTTCCTTCCAAAGCACCTTCATCTTGTACACCACGTCACCATAAGCTTTAAATACCCATGGTAAAGTTATTCCGACATGATGCCACGCTATCTTGAGTATAGTCTCATGAATTCGGCATCCCTAAGAGGCCTCCACAGGGGCCCCATGATCTTAGCTACTTCCACTTTCGTGTCGTCGTACGACCGAGCTGTTTTCTTCAGATGCCCGTAAAACTCCTTAGACCATTCACCCGATTTCGGCCAGTCACAGCGCTTGAGTAGCGCGTTTCTCCGAACCACCAGACTCTTCAGGGACGTGCCTTTGCTGGCCAATAGCATCAGAGAAGCATTGGACAGCCTCTCTCTGATGACCAGAGTCTGGAGTCGCGGACAGTGCTGCACCAGGAACAACAGATGCGAGTCTCCCCTGTCGTGGAAGGACCTCTTTCCCTGGATCCTCGGCAGATGCTTCTGGACGAACACCTCCAAGGTTTTGCTGTAATGTTCCACTATCGTGCTGGCGATGTCTGCCGTGATTTTGGAGTAAGGCGTACAGAAGAGCACTTCTGTGACAGGCGCCCGCGGCTGGAAGAGCAGGTCCTTCTTGGTGTAGCCTCGGAGTTCCAGGATGACCTTCATGTGAGGCGCCATCTCCTTCAGGAGCTTCCAGGCCTCGTACGACACCGCCTCGCAGTCGCGGGTGTACGGGTCTTGGACAATGTGGAGGTAAACCAGACCAGTCCCTCCTAACAACAGCAGCATCTCTTCGTCCATATGCTGGGCGCTGATGGTGAGACGGAACAGCTTGGTGAAGCGAGACATGTCCGGGAGAGGGTAAGGAACCCTGGAAAGGTTCAGAAGCTCGAGGCTTTGCAGGGTGTCCTGACAGCTGATAACCACGGACTCTATGAGACCCGGGACTTCGCATTCGTCCAGAAGGAGCTGGTTTAATCTCAGATGCTTCAAGATGTGGATGTTTGTCAACGTCAACTTCAGAATGTCCAGGATCTTCCCTCCGGTTCCGTGGATTCTAATCCCGGCGATGCCTCGGCTCTCGCAGGCGAACGTGAAGTAAAACGTGTGGAGTTTCGGCATCGGGAATTCGTCGTAGAAGCCGAAGAAGTGGTTCAGGACCCTGAGGAACTCGTACAGACTGAAGAAGTTGTCCATTGGGGTGATGATAATTCGCTTGAAGTGAGCGCCCACTTTCAGCAGGCATATCTGCGTCTTCCTACAGCATAGGTCTCTCTGGTAGCCTCGTGCCATATTGAATATCTTCCGGGTCAGAGTTCGTTCCAGAAGTATGAAGGTCTCCCAGACTCGCGGCGAGTAGAAGGTCATCCTCCAGGGGGCGCAGACTTGCGACGCTACGTGGCGCTGCTTGATATTCAACATGGCGAATATGTCTTCCAGAAGCATTTCCGGGAAGTTCCTCCAACTCAGCTCTACCGTCGTGAATTGATGAACGACGTCATCGGTGTCGTCGTCACTGCATTCGTAGTCCGAGTCGGACAGGTGGTAGAGTCTCTTGTATCGTGGATGGGGAGCGAACATCTGAAATGTAAGCAGAGAGAAATATCAATACAAATTGCAATGACCTCAAAGATTAGTCGTATTATGTGCTATATATGAGCATGCTAATAAATAAGTAACTTAATAGATTCCATAAAACTTTCCGTAGCCCTAAGTAAAGCATTCAATGAGCCATCGTATTTTGGGCATCGTTGTTTATAAGCCATTCAAGTATAGTAACGGATATATTTCCAAATGACCATCGGCATCGACCTGACTTTTTTCTCTCTGAATAAGTTCTATTTTAGTTTTATTTTGGAAATTCCAAAGGGATGGAGGTGAAGGTCAATTACTAATACATCCTTTGCTTGAGTTTCATCAAACATTTTAACAGTGAAATGATTGTAAAATGAAAACTATTGTTATATACACAAATTCAAAATTGTAGTTTTTGCAGACTATTTAAAGCTGTTTGAGTAACATGCTCGGTGACTAGTTTCAAATTCGAGCACACGGCGGAGCGGACAAGATTGTTGTTTATGATTCAGTTACATATAAAAATGAGTGAACAGACTACTATACTGTAACACCTGGAACACAAGCGTAATAATTGCATGCCACCGAAAGTCAGAAACATGTCTACTACAAGATATCAAGGAATGACAAAAAGTAATTGTTCTTGAAAACATTACATGTGAATAAAACGTATTTAAATATTTAATAATCATGACGATGTATATTATTATTATCATCATTATCAGTAGTAGTAGTAGTAGTAGTAGTAGTAGTAGTAGTAGTAGTAGTATAAGTAGTAGTAGTAGTAGTAGTAGTAGTAGGATTTCGGGGTATTTTTTTAATTGGGGTTTAGAGTAGCTTTCTAGAATCTTTCACTAATACCACGACTTGTCAGTTTATGGCATGAGGAAACTCGCCACATTCGGAGCGCTGAATGTAGCACCGGCTGGTACTGACAAGACCAAGGATGATAACTGTATTGCCACTATATACAGTGCATCCTATCAATATCGCATCAGAAATGTAACTTTTGCGAACAATTGAATCTGGAACCTTTGGCTCCGAAGTCTAACGTTCTACCACTGCGATACTACCTTCCCCCTTTTATTATTATTATTATTAGTATTATTATTAGTATTATTAGTATTATTATTATTATTAGTAGTAGTAGTAGTAGTAGTAGTAGTAGTAGTAGTAGTAGTAGTAGTAGTAGTAGTAGTAGTAGTAGTAATAGTAGTAGTAGTAAAAATACTTTTATATTTTCATTAATATCATCACTATTATTATTATTATTATTATTATTTATTATTATTATTATTATTATTATTATTATTATTATTACTAGTACCATCATTATTATTATATCCTCAGCAAAAGATGTTCTGGTCTTGTCATTCTGAAAAAAATGTTTTCCAAACTTTCCAATTCTTTCCCGAACACTTAACTGTACTAACGTGCTGGCGTACAGCATAGGTCGGAGAAATCCAAAATCTAAATCGAAAAGAGACGTCAAGTCTTAGTAAATTGATTTTAACGTCACATGTAAAGCTGGCTTGCAACGACTGGAAGATCACCTCTAAACACTCCTGAAGGTGAGCGACTGTGGCTAGCCGTGGTTTAAAATAAGATTACCATGCATAGTCCATAGAGAGTGCACGCTGTCATTACAAGTTTTCGCCAAGACAACGCTGCCAGTGTACAGATTGCGTTAAACCTTTGCATTGGTGCTTGGTCAGCGTTGTTGCCGTCGGCAGTGCACTCGTGGCGCTTCAATAGAGACTGTGGGATTATGCATTGATAGTTTCCGTGTGTTTTTGCGGTGCTTTAGGTATAGTAGTATTAGGCACGATGGCGGCCATAGCGGTATTTCAATTTATTAATGTCTTAAAGGCGTACAATCACGGTTTGTCGGAATATTTCATGGTCAAAAGTATTTGACCTGAAGGTCTTTACCTTTGATTTGTATATACACAATTATTGGGCAACGAGCTATGTTTTTCGCATGTCCCACTGGTTTCCAATATGTTCGTATAAATATAGAATAATCTCCCGCCGTAATAATAGATTATATTAGTATAATGACATATCTGTTTACGAGGGTGTATGCATATTATATAGTATGTATGTAAGTGTGTATAATGCTCTAACATTGATTTTGTCCTCAGATTTAATTACACTATCCGCAAAGTTTCCAAGTTTGGCATAGAGGTCATATCTGCAACTATACCTCATACCTACATATATCAGATGTGTATATGGCTATAATTCTAAATTGCGACATGAAACATGCCTTTGGGAAAACAACATTAGACTGAGCCATTAGAATGACATTACAATACAATTACATACCAGCGACCTTTAAATATACATCGCATCAAACGCAATTGAAATACCAATGAACGCTTATATTGTTTTTAAACGAAATACAGATTTAGATTTGTAATGTTCGTCTCTAGTTGAGCTTTATTAGACACACATGCATTCTGATTTCAATACAACACGATCTATTGGATAACGCCTCTAAGAGATCCTACAAATACCAATGAATGATTAATGACTGATATATTATATATATACCAAGAGGGAAAACTTTTAAAGAAGTATGTTCATAGTAGTTCTATAAAAGTATTGTAGAGCTACGAGTGTAGTAAGTCGCTATACCTGGCACTGACTTTACGAAACTTTTCTGAGTACGATTTCATGCTCAAGTTTTGTTCACTATTGCCTAATATTGCTGCAGTTGGCACTGTAACTTGTTGAAGGCTTTCAAACAGGTTCATCAAGAACATATTGCCAGATGCAACTGACACCAAGGAATCAACAATAAAAATGAATATCTTGATATTAATTAAGTCCCCTGCCACCACGTGACTCACCAACCCAACAATACCTGTAGTGTTCGTTACAATTTGCGATATTGTTCCTTTTCAGTAAAATTCCTTTAAAATCAATTACAATTGAGTCATAGCTGGTTTCATTGCACGTTTGGGGATTCCCTGTAGTGGACATATTCTTCGAGCTATTGTCTCAATTTAAGCACGTGGACACAGGCCGCCGTTGCGGAACCTAATGAGCAGCCAAACAGTCGATTAAAAATTAAAATTTATCCCGCCGATTGCAATTGGTTTCCGATCCACAACACATAATTTGCGTAATATACGTTAATAATTCAAGCCGGGGATTAATTGCGGGAAATGTATGATTCAAAGGATAAACACAAAGGAATAACGGTGTTAACGTACTGCTGGACATTGAATAAAAGGATAATAAGTGAAAATATCGAAGGACATCACGCACCGAAGATGACCGATGTTTAACAATGTTGCATTTAGG
>JAUTBV010101615.1:0-5000 GCA_032361325.1 Lepetodrilus fucensis | reverse complement strand
GGGTCCAGCCATCATATGTTGGAACCGGAAGTCGAGGTATTAATAAACGAAAATGTACTGACAGTATTCTATAACATTATTTAAAAAATATGTTGAAAGCTATACAAGTAAAATGTGTCTGCAGTGCATGCAACATCCTCTAATTATATGTCACTATACTTCGTACGCTACAAAATCTAGGACCGACTGAGGAAAGGAAAAGTAGGTTCCCTGTACGCTATGCATGCACAATATTTACTTGGTTTTCACGATTTCCGGTACAGTTTTAAAACCGTATGTAATTCATTCACTAATTCTCCTATAATTTGGCTAAAGTCTTAAAAATCTGAACATACGGATGTTAAAAATATTACGGAAGAATCTCGACAAATTCAAATGCTTTGGAAAACTTATATAACGGTCGGTTTAGTGCATGGATAATATAATAAGTTGTCCGTTAATTACCGGAAAGTGAATATGCGCATTACCAGGCACAGTATATCATGTCGATCTCTTATCTAAATAACGTATTCCACATTTCGTTATGTAACGTCACACGTGGGATAGGTTTAACACCATTATCACTTAGCGACTTTGGTGTTTTATTTTGTGGTATGAACTGCGTCCGCGCATTAACACAAACAGATGTGATGAGATCTATTTGCAGAACTTAGAGTCATAAAATACACAGGTTAATTAGAATTCAAGGCGGGACAGTTGAAACGGTAGATTTGAGAGCCAGGGTTGACAGATCCGCATATTAAAAAAAAATGCGAACTGATGTCACAGGCAATTTAAAAACGCTTGCGAGATGAGCTATTAGATATTTGGGTATGATGACTGCTCTAATGTCTATGTGGTGACTGTAGTGAACTACCTCTCTGAACCGGGCGCCATTTTGTTTGGTAACACGTAACATGCTTATTTTACTTCATCCGGGCACTGTCTTGCAACTAGTCTCAGCTGTATAGACTTCTATACCTTTTTTCATGCGTTACAGTTAATTTGAATTAAATTTGCTGTTTAAGCGGTGAATAAAAAATTCTGACGAAAAACTAAACGTATGTTGTATTATTTCACGAGGACATGAAGCATAACCGTTTCATTAAAAACTTCTTTAAAAAAGTGTGAACGTAAATGTCTTATTTATGAGATTCTTCATTAAAGAAGTATGTCTCCATAGACAAAAACAATATTCGGCTAAATTTCTAATATTAATAATAAACTTGTTTTCAACATAATAATCACGGATCAGGATTGTTTAGTACCTAAAGATATTCTGAACAAATTCCAATAGATTGTGGAAATATAGTGATTCATACATATTGGTTATGACTACATGGCCCCAAGATTACGAAACTTATTTGATTACAATTTCATGCTCAAATCCTCATATTTGTTTGAACTTGAGTATTAAATCTTACTCGAGAAGCTTCGTAATTTCGGGGCCAGTTCTTCGCTATATATATCAAAATAATTACGTAGCATTGTCGACGTTCTAGTGCTATACGAAACAAATAGAAATATCACCTCATATGCGTCCATACATTGTGCACATATTATGTGTGCATATTATCACTTACTAGTATATGACTTTCTTGTTTTTTTCTGATACTTTTTGTTCTAGAACAAAAAACGTTCAGATTCTAATTTGATATACCTGGCAGTTAGTTCACGTATAACCGCCAGTACCATATATGTTGTTGCAGTGTGTTCGTATTGATTTAAATTGGCGTGACACTGACAAACATCAGACAGCTGACTGACAACAAAAACGTACGCGAACGCACACATACACACATAAAGATATCTACAATATAATTCAGAAAATGCAAGGTGTAAAATAATCCACTTAAAATTGTACGTTTTTTTAATGTCTGCGAAAGTAAAAAGCCAAAGATAAAATAATGGGTTCACAAAGTAT
Organism: Lepetodrilus fucensis; assembly: GCA_032361325.1. Classification (NCBI taxonomy): domain Eukaryota; kingdom Metazoa; phylum Mollusca; class Gastropoda; order Lepetellida; family Lepetodrilidae; genus Lepetodrilus; species Lepetodrilus fucensis. The sequence continues at coordinate 3,097 of JAUTBV010101615.1, read as the reverse complement.
ATATTTTTTCATGAAATCATTGCATGTATTTCCATATCGCGTTCCCATTCGCCAAACTTATTTCAATCTAATTCAGTAAACGTTGTCACTAAACTTCTATATAGCATAAGCGTGGCGTTTAGATAGGAAAACCTGTGTCGCAGCATTAACTATACAAAGAACATATGAATAAATGACTGATTTAATATTTCCTTCAGAAGAGAAACGTGATTAGCCAAAAGGCGCCAGTACAGATATTGCATTCACAAGTCCAAGAGTTCATAAAAATAAACTGCTAGTAAATTTCCAGTATGATACAATTTGATTAAATTAAAGGTTTCAGAATACAGTGAAAGGTTTGTTCTGAATCATCTCTTCGTTATTATTTTCATTTAACAAAGATAGACATTACGAGCTAACGAGAGGATAGTACACTTCGAACGATAACGATAACGATAACGATAGTGTTGAAACATTTTTTAGAAGCGCAACATGTAGTAACCGGCCAAACTGTTTCGAAAACGATAACGATATTCGGAACCTTTTTTTTTTATCGTCATCATTATCGTTATCATGATCGTTATTGGGCTCCATGTGCCCGCAGTTTTATCCTGAATATAATTTTCTCGTATGGAACAGGTGAGAGAATCCATCAAGACATCCTATACCTCGATTGATCTCAACTTATTTTCATAGTAAATTCACCAAATCATTAAACGCCATACGGATGAAATGAAATGCCGATTTTCTTTCACGAACATGGCGTCTCTCCGGCAACTAGAGGTGTGAACACGCGCGTCGTGTTTGTTTCTTAGCACCTGGACTTCGATAATTCGAATAGATCTGCGGAAATTGTTACACGAAAAAAGGTTATTGACACACATGGTTGTTAATTTGTCTACAAGTTGTACTGTTGTGTGCTAGTGCTAAAGCCTGTCCGTGACACATTGCTAAAGTAAAGAGGGTTTGCGCCTCGTAGTCTAACGTTAAAAACAATTCAATTAAACGACGGTGCTCGCCGACTCATGAATAGCATACAATAACGATGCATATGGACATACCTTGTTATAGAGGATCGATGCATTGTATAATTGTGTAGCTTTTCAAATTCTCACTCACTACGAGTATTTCTTTTTCTCCAGATATAGAAATGAGTAAAATATATGAAAAGTAGAACGATGCTACGTTTTCATTTCCGTCTAAAAGCTAAGTTGGTGATTTTACAGACGTTTCATCATGAATCGAATATATCAAATGTATGGTCATAAAACCGTTCGTAATTATCATCTACTTTTAGACTTATAGGGCCTAATTAATACGAAATGATATCAGCTTTCCTTCTCTTGTTTTTACAAATACTTCAATATTAAACTAAACCAATACATGTAGCTGGGTGCGATATAAAAAGGATACTCTTACTGGTCTGGGCCCCACGTTAGGCGCCATTGTAACAGATGATCATGCCGATCCCGTGATTCCAACCCGAATTGCTGGATTTTGAGTCCAACGCTCAACCGAATGAGCCAATACAGTGTAGTGCCTCCCACTATCATTGCTCTCTACTGTACCATTAAAAAGAAATTACATGTAGTTCCAAAGGCAACCCTAAGATAGTTCAAATAATTTAAAACAGATAGTGACAAAATCCTAGATTGAACCCGCCATGCTATCAGTGTTAGCACCTAGTGCCGTGTAGGCTATATATTATACACAGCCCTGTCGTACCATCAGTATTATGAGTACAACATTAGCATTGTTTTTCTCATTGCAAAGACAAAAACTATAAGTGGAATAGACAAATGATGTTCTCGTGGAATAGACGTTGAAGCTGTTCGTTCCTTCATATTAGCTGTTTTTCGTCATATACCGTATCTTGTTTTTATAGAAATAGCGTTAGAAATGTTACTTAATGACCTGAGAAAATACCCGTTGATGGGAATGGTTTTGAAGGATTGGTAAGAACTTCCATAAACTCAACTGGTAAACTATAGCAAGTCATGCTACCATCGGAAACAGGAATTGTGTGCAAATAAAAGCATAAGAGAGAAATCGTTTAATTGAAAGTGTCAAATGGTATGACAATCTCATTAAAATCAGATCCAAAACTGATATTTTGGACATGGAAGTTGTAGCAAAAGAATGTCTAAATGTTTAAGGAACAAAACTAGGTCTGCTGTTAACTAATTAATTAGATAACATACAAAATAATCGGAAATGTCAACTAATATATAACTAATAATTAGGAAGTATATGTTACCTTTATACCAAGATAGTATGATCATTGCGTGTTATTAATAATAAGACTGATATATTTTCTCTTGGCTTTCAATTTAATTAATATTTTTGTTGTTGAATATTAAGCCAATAATTATTCTGACCACCATTTCGCAACCAGTTTCGCAAGACTTCACTACCATCCCAGGCGAGTTATTGGAATTCATAATGATCTAATCCAACTTCCTATCATTCCAATGCAATGGCAAGTTTAGAACAGTAGGCCTACAGAGAGTGTGAAGAGATCTGAAGTACCCGTATGATATAATTGTTGGCAACTTCCTGTGAACTCTGGTATACCATTACACCAGATCTACAGCAATGCGCAGCGGGAGCAGAGAATACATATATGCTTCACAGTGATTGCATCGTATCATGTACATGTTCTCCTAGCATACTTTACATAAAAGAGTCGTGCCTGTACAGTAGTAAATTGAGGTATAGGCCTACGTCACTTCCTGCTATAGTAAAAGCATGGCCTACGAACTGATTTAGGCTGGGACTACATTACGACCGTTTCGTGAAGCGCAGGTCTAAATACCGTCTGAAATGGTTATTCCACAACGTGTGCATTACGCATGTAAATTACTCATGTGCATACATATCTTATCATTACGCACGCTCAATTTAGCAATGATATTGCTCCGTGACTACTCGGACTATTCCGGGGCAAACCCGATGCCGACTGAAATGGCCTGTAACCATGGTAACTGTTGAGTTAAGTATTAAGGGCATACTGTATATTGTGCATGTGAGTTGTGTTGTGTTGTGTGGTTGTGTGTGTGTGTGTGTGTGTGTGTGTGTGTGTGTGTGTGTGTGTGTGTGTGTGTGTGTGTGTGTGTGT
>JAUTBV010101604.1:0-15805 GCA_032361325.1 Lepetodrilus fucensis | reverse complement strand
CGCAATAATGCGCTTACGGGGTTTCAGGACATGCATTTTTTACGTAAAAATACGCTCCCGGTAGGGAAAGGGTTAAATATAAAAATTTACAAAATAATTATTTAAATATTGTTCCAGCTGTTCAAGTATTTGAGCGCATTCCACACAAAGATGACGAGTGAGGCACAGCGACTTCTAACTATGTATTTCCTGTCCATAAGGAAAGTCAGATCCGGGGCACAGTCAGGCACAGAGGTCGCTCTCACAGCACTACAGGCACTGTAAGTCACATCACCTTACCCCAGAACCCTGCTAACCCTGCTAACCCTACCTAGCCATAACTCATATATATTTATACAGACAGATTATCATTATGCGCAAATAGCACTATGCAATGGTGCTGATTAAATTTCCGTGTGTACCTATCATTTGTATCTCTATTTTAGGTTAGTAAATTTTAAAGGTAAGTTTCTATCATTGTATGTACATGCATTATACATTAAGCATCTGAATAGCCAACCAAAATCTATTATTTGTTTCAGAATATATTCCCAAGTACAAACTTATTCTATTCCCTGCTGTTCACAGCTATCCCATTCACAGCCTTTTGTTTAAGGAAAGTGTGATGGAAGTTGTGATCACAGTAGAACCATTAACAGTTTTAATCCCCATTAACAGGCAACTAGTCGTACAATAGATTCTAAATATACCATTGTCACAGCATCCCAGCTTGGCTGCTCCCGCTCTGGGCGTTAATTATCTGGTAATTAATTAGCGTGTGCACAAGCCTGGAATATGGACAACATCCAACCATGTCTTTGATCAGATAGCAGCTAGTATGTGTTTATTTATTTAGTTAATTAATGACAATAAAACCTGCCCTTTGATGTTAGTATAACTGTGAATTATTGTTCTATATTTTATCCATTGAACAAATTCTATATACTCTGATAACAATTGATCACACTAATGCAAAGACGTATCCAATCAATGCACTGCTGTATATAAACCTCACTGGATAGCGTAACTGCAGATCATATAATGTACGACAGTGAAAACTGTCTGTCGAATTGAAGAGAAATAGTAAAATTGATCGTCTTTTCAGAATAGATATAACTGTGTCGAACTGAAGAAAATTATCATAGTCAGTTGAATCGTTCCAAAATCCCACTGATTGGAGAAAAATATATTTCAAGAAGAATTGTAATAAGTTGTTAGGTTACATGGATTCCGTGGAAGCAGCTCAGAGACTGAGACGACTGTTGATGTCCCACAATTCAGCTAAAAGTCAGATCGGCGCTATCGGTAAGTTGACCAAAATTATCCCCAAAAATATTTCCATTAATTTGGTACAATCTCTATTTACAAATAAATCCAGTATTGGTTAGTTGAAACTAAATTTTGTATCTATTTGTACATGTTGTTTGGAGGTTTATTTTATGTATACTTTTGATTTACTGTACAATGAAACTTGGCTGTAGATATGAATTAACATGTAAAAACCACCTCATCATAACTACGGTATATCACCATTCATTAGCATACTGATTATTGGGGTAGTTATATTTCTGTTTCAATGTCAACGTTTTAGCTTTGTTGGCTATAATGAATGATGATTATGATATTTATATAGTTTAACCAGTGGTCGAAATAGAGCCCGTCCGCACACCCACGACAGGTTATTTTCAGCAAGGATGGGTAACGTTTTATCCTTGCACGCCCACATGTTGTGTTACTTTTTGTTTGTTTTTCAATATGTATATCATCGATCACATGTATGAGGACGGGAAACTTCTCAGACTTACCAGTCCTCAGTCTGACAGTGAAATTGCTTGTGTTTTATACACTGGTTTAACAGTATAACGGAATATAATTACTGTCCATAAGGAATTTCAGTAATATATAATAAATAAATATTTCTCACTACTATTTTACTGGAGTGCAGTGCCTCCTAACCCTAATAGGGTCTTGGGTTCAAGCCTAGCTCATGTCATCGTGTAGCAATCTTGAGCATGCATTAAGCATAGATTCATGCGCTATATAAGTGTACAATTTATTTACATATTGTTTATTTATTATGAATTATAAATAAACTCTTTCCTTCCATAGATATTGAGATAGAGGAACTATGGCAGAGATTGGAGACGTTCCCGGCACTGTTTCACTCCACTCTTACCAACCGCATCACGACTTTAGAAAGCCTGAGGAAAGTCTTCTCAATGTTCTCCATGCTAAAGTGGCAGGAGGTTCAGGGCTACATCGCAGAAATCAGTGCCTCCCTAGGACCCGATGATGATCTTGATGACAGTCCAGATGATACTTGTGATGAAGACGAGATGACGTCATTAAGATACTTATAACTGCCAAATTACTTTCTGTAGGTGTATGCCTGACAGTAGGAGTTCTGTACACTAAGAGTAATGATCATCTTCATTTGTGGTCAGAGAATCAGCCCAGCGAGCGGTATTTCAGTGGTTCTAGTCACGGCTGTGTCACCTGCACCAACAAAGGTTAAAAGGTGGTACAGTAGTTGTTGTTCCCCTGCTTGGCACTCATCATAAAAGGGATAAAGCAAGTACTGGTCAGCTCGGAGTCAGTTGATAATGTGCATGGGGTATCCACGGTCTAAATTAACTAGCACCATCAGCCTGTGGAAATGTGGTCTAGTACAAGCAGGGCATGTGCAGACAAAACAAGCAAGTCGTGATATGCATCAGTGGCATGAAAGCAGTACTCTATTCAACCAACTAAATGTACAAGTAATGAAGTGGAATGTGAAGTTTGATACATGAATTTAACCAACTGTACAGTTACAACACAAGTAACAGTACAGTTACAACACAAGTAACAGTACAGTTACAACACAAGTAACAGTACAGTTACAACACAAGTAACTGTACAGTTACAACACAAGTAACAGTACAGTTGGATGGCCATGGGTTACTGTGGTGGCTAAGTGGCTATGGAGTACTGGTCTCACATCCAGAACACTTGGCTTTGAATCCCATTGATCTGTCACAAATGGTGCCCAACTTGTTCAAGTTGTTCTTGTTGAAGTGCTAGCAATAAATGTTATGTTTTAACAGATTGTTGTTTTCTTTTGTTTCATTGCTTTTTAGATGCTTTAAAACTTCTCTTTTCGCTAGTTTGCAGTACTTCAATCTTTTTGATCTCAGATATAATGGAAACTGTCAAAATGACCATCTAAATAGCTGTAGAAGTGAATGCTGAGATATGATTTAAATGAGATTGTGTAGAAAACACAATAAAGCTCCATTTCATTCACTCACCTCATGTAAATATAATGTTACTTTGCAACAATATTGAAACCTTTTAATGACATCTTGACCACAAATACATACTCTAGCTACATGTGCACACAATTATTAATGTGACGTGTAGATTTATTTCTTATCCTACTACAGCATGTCATTGGTTAAGCACGACTAACCCTATCCCTGCTGAATTAGGCATAGACACAGCTCTTTAGGGCATCTGTGGTTGTCTCCAACAAGGAAAGAGTTAATCATTGGATCCATTTTGCTTTTTTATAGTACCAACTATTTTAACCATGCAAGACCATTTCTATTGCGATGTGTTCATCAGTATCTGTCTTCCAAATAAGGATAGCATTGCAGGCAGTTTTTCTGTCAAACAAATATGACAGCCAATCAGCATTGGCATACACTGACACACCTCCTACAGTTTAGCTAGTGGAGTGCCCCATGGGTAGTATATATACAAAGTGGATTTGCATAGTATTTTGCATGTGGCGTCACGAGATGTACGTCCTCTCTTGACCTATGACATGCATGTCCTCTTGTCCTGCAGGACATCGCTGGCACACGGTCACGCCAAGTTGAGTCTGAGGCACCAGGTCCTAGAAGAGGACGCACTCGCTGCAGTCAGGATCTACGAGGAAAATCTCACCGCCAGGTTCGGTGAGTCTGCTCTAGACATGTTGTTATTCTACACATCCATATCATACATCTGTGGCTAGCTGTAGAGTGGCAATGCAGTCATCATCCTTGGTCTGACAGGACCAGCCGGTGTTTGCAGGTTTACTGCAACATACAGCACTATGCATGTTGTGGGTTTTGTCCTGCCACAACCTGACGAGCTGTGATATAAATGAAAGAATCTTTGAAATGGATCTAATCCCCTCCTATAAAAAGTAGCACAGTGGTAGAACAGCAAGCTTCATAGCTAAAGATCTCTTAATTTCGCAAATGTCCGCAAAAGTTACCGTTTTGTTGCAGCAGTCTATTCAATTGTTGTTGTGCAGTTATCATCCTGTTTGTCAGGTGTACTACAACACAAGTTAGCTACTTTATATTAATGCAATTTAATTGTATGATTTTCCTATAACATATTTTCAGGCATATCTCCACTCAATCTGCTGCCAAGGTCTCATGTGCCTGCCCACTGTTTTGACGACTTCATTGGACCAGAGGTACATACACTGTCGTAAGGCGTACTATACCGTACTGCCAGTATATGTCCACCGTACCAGTTTCTGGCTCTAGTCCTATTACTATGTATTTATCAGTACATTAGTATGGATATTTTTCTAGTTTTGAAATGGTTGCTATTCATTTTCATATGTTCACATGAAAATAGTTGTTGTAGCAACTTATTTACAGATATTGTGGCCTATACAGAAACGTTTGTGTGTGTGCATGTTTTTCATGAAATTTGTGCAATTTTATAACTTCTCAAGTGCTAATTATCCTAATGAAGGATTGAATATTTTTTATATTTTTTTTTTACGCAGAATGACCGAGCGATGCACCAGTTCCATGTCCTGCTGGTCAGATTCTGTGGTGGAGCATCATGGGAAGAATAGTCCACGCAGACACTAAGCATATTGATCACTTGTTGTCAAGATGTGCATGTATCAACAGACGATATGTGACACCAACAAGAGTACAAATTCCCAAAAGCCACCTGGATGCCATAACCCTTGACCTGCTGAAATGTTGGGACATTATGCAGCATTTCTGCTGTCATTATCTTCAGTATTACAATTACGAGGACATATAGCACAGAAACCTGGGGGTATCCACTAGGCCCAGTTGTGGATGTCAATAAGTCAGGTTGTGATTAAATTCACAGTATAGAAATAATAACAATGTTTAATGTATATTATATGTATGTTCTACGTATATTACAAGCTCTATACAGCTTGGTCTGTAGTTATTGTTTCAATGTTAATTTGTTCATCTTCGGTACATCTTTAACTGATTGTTATACAGCTGTATCTGTGATATATGTTGCATCTGTGATACATTGACTACAAACTGTTCTATGACTATAAATTGTTCTGTGCCTTAGATATTTAGCTTTTTTTCTTTCTTCTCCATTTGAATAAGAATTTAAATAAAACAATTAACTTATTAAGAAAAGAAAACAACACGACTATCTAATGTATTTTCTTCTGTGAAATGATGACCCATGTTGAAAATACAAGGCATTATCCAAAATATGCGTCGATTCTAGCGATTTGATTGGTTGAGGGGAGTCCTGTGAAAAGTGTTACACTCCGGTTTGCCTACAACAGTTATGACCTCATAATGAGACATAAATGATTGCGACGTCATTGCAAACCACACGTTAGAAAGACATTTCGGCATGAATATCCACAAATCTGGTAGGTTTATAGAGTAGAACTATTACAATTTTGAATAAATTTGTTGTCAGCATGATTTCCGGGGTGTACGGGTTTTTACAAGCTAAAAAAACCGTACACCCCGGAAATCATGCTGGTAACTAATACAATATGACAGTCGGAGCTTCTCGGAATACAGACAATGATGACGATAAGATCAACATGCCAAGTGAGCTATGATGAGCCAATGAAATCCAGATTGGTCATCAGACCCAGTTATCAGTATTCTCAATTAAGAAGTCACATGGACAATATATAGTAACAGTTTTATTGGTCAGATAACAAACTTGTGAAAAATACATCGGCCTACATATATAACTGTCAAATATATAAATACACCAAATGCAAGTACAAGTACATGCACTCTATTACTTAGTAATTTTATTATTTTATTATTTTTATATTACAAGTTTGTATGAATATTTATAACACATTACTAACTGTCGAACCACTCTCAGTTCAGTATGTAATTACCTGGGCCGGTATTCTCGAAACTTTTTAACTTCTTAGTCAGAAAATATATATTTTTAAATTGTCATAAGCAGAAAACCAGTTAGACAAATTCTTAGTACTTACGAAATTCTTAGGACTTACGAAGTTTTGAGAATACATGCCCAGAGGGCCTATTCTCGAAACATACTTACGAACTTCTTAGCCTAAGAACAGTTCGTAGCCATACTATAAGAATCGCTAAGATTGTCTTACGATCATAAGAAGGTTTCAAGAATAGGGCCCCAGGTCTGCATTTCATAAAAGGTTCTTACCGGTAGTTAAGGCTTGAATAATGGTTTACATCATTTTACCGTGTAGTAAAAGTATGGCATGTACCCTGATTTATGACCCGACTACAGGACAACGACTACTGGCCAATGCACAGAGAAAATAGAGATATATATCACAGAGTGATTATGCAGCACTGTACCGTGATAAACATGGCACAAAAAAACAAAACTACTACTCAAGATACTGTTAAATGTATTATGCAGTTTAACTCTCTTCCTGCTGGATTAGGCACAGACACAGCTCTCTAGGTCATTCGGTTGCCTCCAGCATGGAGAGGGTTAATAGAGTAAAATATCAACTTATAAAATGGGCCCGATCCATAGAGTTACAATCAGTTGTAAATCTATCGTAAGTATCTTCAAATTCAAGCACCAGATTATACAAATAACACTAAGACATAGGAAATTATCTTAAATCGAAAATGGTTGAATATATACTACAACTAATAATATGAAGACTAACAAAATAATACAAAACAATTTCTATAGTAGGTAGATGTTGCAGAGTTGAGGAATTCGTAAAATTCGAAAACAATTAAATAACATTAGCATTCTTACAATCTCATTAAAATCAGAATCAAAACTGACGCTCGAATATTCGGACACTCGATGTTCAGAGTTTCGCAATAGATGATGTCAAAATATTTAAGGAGTTAAATGAGAATTTAATTAGATTAGCACTCTTAGGCAAGCATAATCCAGAATCGTATTCAAATAAATGTGTAAATTATATTGTTGCCTATAAATTTAACATAGCTAATACTTTATCAGATCTAACTGTTCATGTTACACTCCTTGGAGGCAGTGAAAATTAGCACTATATAGTCCTCTAGCCCAAGCTAAAATTAAATGCCCAATGCTTGAGGATTAGTGGACATTTAGGATCCCAGGGTATCGTTTCTCAAAGCTCTCATATCTATTATGAGACCATAAGGACTCTCGTAGCCATTTCCAATACATGGAGATCGTGCACTTACAAGAGCGTTATGGTCTCATAGTGGATATGAGAGCTTTGAGAAACGATACTCAGGTCACATAAAGGTGAAAGTACGAGAATGAGGTCTTGGTGCTAGTAGCAAGAGCGAGGGGGAGGTGGGTGGAAAATTACACTGAGGTCTTGCTACCAACACCAAATTCGAGTACTTTAACCGACTTATAAACTGACCACAAAAAAAACGAATAAATATAACTGTTGGTAATTTTCACAATGACGTAATAATGCAGCTCATCCTGCATGAACAATGAAACTTCTCAAACCGATGCTCTGCCCGTGTACCTGTCCACGGATGGCAAGATGATCACGTGCTGTACGGACAGCGCATGCATCACATGCTTATGTATAGAAGCATAGTAGACTAGATGAATTTGCCAGTGATTTCTTCGAGGACTGCGTTAGTGCAGTCGGTTAGGCGTTTGCCTCATGATTCTAAATTGGACATTTATAGAGTTCAATCCTGTCTGATGAAAAGATTATTTTATCACAATTGTAATATTTCGATTTAAATATTGTATTTTAAAACACATGTGATTAGACACTTAGACAGGTCGTTCTGTGATGGTCAGTAAAACCTAAAGTCATTCCAAGTAAGACCAAGTCATTCCAAGTAAGACCCGAACTGGGTCAGTAAGACTTCAAGTATTCCAAGTAAGACCTCAGATGGACTGATTCAAGTTGTAATAGAGCATATGTTGAGGTCTTGACGATAGGAGAAGGTACGGTGGAAAACAATAGGATGACGTCATAAGAGGTTAATAAGGATGGAGTAAGACGGTTCCCCTGAGGTGTACAGTAACTGAAATGGAATAATTCTGCCGATGGTACAATATGCTTCCTTCATAATCACATTGAAGTTTTCTTCTCTGTGATCAATTTGAAGCTGTAGATCACAAAATGAGTCCCAATGGAGTCATATCTTCCATCTTGACATTGATTGGCTGAAGATGCTTGGTTCATATTGGTACCCCAAATCCCAACAGGATTAACCCAAAAGCAATGAAGTGGATGGCAAGGGTTAGTGGTCCCTGTGCAGTGTTTAGCGATATCCTACGAGATGGGCACGTGACTGGGTGATAAATGTATCAGTGTATCACAGTGATGTCGGGCGTGTGACTGGGTGTATCACAGTGATGTCAGGTGCATGACTGGGTGTATCACAGTGATGTGGGGCACGTGACTGGGTGTACCACAGTGATGTGGGGCACGTGACTATCGATAAATGTATCGATGTATCACATTAATGTTGGGCACATGACTGGGTGATAAATGTATCTGTTTATCACAGTGATGTGGGGCACTTGACTGGGTGTATCACAGTGATGTCGGGCACGTGACTGGGTAATAAATGTATGATACGTATCACATTGATGTCGGGAACATCACTGGGTGTATCACAGTGATGTCGGGCACATGACTGGGTGTAGCACAGTGATGTCGGGCACGTGACTGGGTAATAAATGTATGATACGTATCACAGTGATGTGGGGCACATGACTGGGTGTATCACAGTGATGTCGGGCACTTGACTGGGTGTATCACAGTGATGTCGGGCACGTGACTGGGTGATAAATGTTTCAGTGTATCACAGTGATGTCTGAGCTGCCCCAATGTTGCCTCGTCACAGGTGCATCCAGTCGGCCTGTTGTGATCTAATTACTGCCGTGTTCAGATGGATTCTGTCTGGAGCAGGAAATGTACTCTCTCTTGACATAGAAACTAACAAAACAATGTCATTCTGTACCTTGGCCCTGGTTATGGCAGGATAGTGTCATTGCTGCATAAATCACACTACCTGGCCTATTCTATACTATGTACGTTTTCTTGATGTGGGAATTCATCAAAGGATGTACTCTGTACCACTCTGCTGACACAGAAATCTAACAACAGATGTCATTATTTATTCTCTCTTGAAATGGAAGCCCTTGAAATGGAAGGGATGTAATTTTGTCAGTTGAAGACATATACATATGATCAATATGTGTATGTGGTTTAGGTACTGTTGATTAAACATGAATATGTAAATAAGACCAGATATATTATGGCTAATATTAGATTGATACCATATAATTAATCCTACAAATGCTCGAGAATACATAGAGTCTACAGATGTTCAATAGCAACGGTGAAGGAATTACCATAAACACACACACACACACACACAGCGTGCATGCACACATACACACACACATACACACACACAGACACACAGCACGCATGCACATACACACACACACAGACACACACAGACACACACACACACACACAGAGCGTGCATGCACACATACACACACACACACAGACACACACACACACACATACACACACACAGACACACACATGCATGCACACACACACACGCGCGCGCGCGCACACACGCACGCACGCACACACGCACACGCACGCACACACACAGACACACGGAGCGCATGCGATCCCATACTCCTAATTGGCTCAGAAATGTAGTGATGTTTTCTCCCCAAAATGTCTCTACAATAAGCCAAAGTAATTGTTATTGTTAGATATCAGTGCCAGCTGTGTTGTTGTTAGATATCAGTGCCAGTGTGTTGTTGTATATGTCTGGCAGAGGCAACAAGGAAGTGTTAATTGACAAGTAATATACCACAACGACTAAACAAAGATGATGTCTTCTTTCAGTACTACCATAGTGATATCTAGGTGAATGAACTGAAGAAATCCTTTGCAATGAGCTTAACAAGCTGCTTAAAGCATGCATTCCTACAGTCACATTAGGTCCTGATCTATGATCAATAACTGCAAATTAATGGCCTGCTGATCCGCTATCAGTGAATGTTACACTAGGGAGGTTTTGTTTTCCTCATTAATCTCCATCAATCTCAGACCATCTTCACCAAGGGACTCCTTACTCTGAGTTACCAATATACTCCATGCACTGACAGTGTTTACACATCAGCCATGCAGTAGCTACAAGGGGAGCTGTAGAAGCAATGACAGGAGTTGATAGGAAGGGACATGTAATGCTTGCATGAGTGTAGATGAACATAATTTGGGTCATAAAGTAACAGATTCTTTAATGTTGACAATTTTATCACATAATAAATAATAAAAATATACTCTGAAACGTATCTGTCATTTCAGTGGTTGTAAAGTCAGGCTGAAATGTTCTACATTCAGTACACTACCCATAGTCGACAAATTGTACACAGATATAATATAGCAGAATGAAAAACAAATATCAATAATATTGCTAGACAAAAACATATGATACAATCTTCGGTAAGAAAATAAATGTGATTTCCAGTTCAAATTGCACATTGAAGGTGTAAATACCTTGGTGTAAGAAAATAACTCAGAATGACCTCTCATGTAGACATTGTACATGAATTGTATAGAAGCAACCATGAAACTTTGAAAGTGAATTATAATATGATATGATATGAGATACAGAGAATCTCCACTGACTGTCCTTAGATATGAATGTTATCCTACAATTTTATAATGTTGCTGTTGTGAAAGATTTCAACTTACGAGTTTCTGTAGAAACAGCTTTAAATGGTCATGTTGGTGGTTATACATGTACATAGTAAAATTTGGCATTTCTAAAATACACCATTGAAGTTACATTCTCACAGACCTCAATATAGTAGACCTGACATATGACATTAACCACCTGCACAGGAACAGATGTAGATTGGTGATAAATTGGTAACGGTTTCCATTTTCAGCCACAAGAGTTCAAGAATAGCTTCAATATCTACAGTTAAATTTCATGTCTGATGTTTTACTACCAGACACATTAACACACATTTAGACAAACCGTTTAGACAAACATTCTCAAAGAATGATTAAATCTGAACATGTTTTGACTTTTTAGAAGATAAATTTTGATGCAAAATAATATATAAATAGATATATAGAACTAGTTTAAGGTCATAATCAAATAACACTGATACATCTAACCAATCAATTGATCAGATAATTACATTTTCTCTGATCTCATTTCCACTAATTCTTAACCAATGCCAACTAATTCCATGAGAATTTCTTGCAATCTTAGAACATGATCATATAATAAAACATCTTTAACCCTCTCCCTGCTGGATTAGACAGACACTGCTCTTTAGGGCATCTCCATTTGCCTCCAGCATGGAGATGGTTAAACACACTGTAATTAACATATAAATTATGATTAAAACGTAAAATGGTCAAGATTTGATTAACCGAGGTTTGACAGGTTAATCTGGGACTATTTGGACCACAGGAAGGGAGACTGACTACTTCTAACATGGGCAGCGATGAGAGGCTATGTGGGAGAAGCATGGGAACTACACGGGATGACCACTAATTAAATGACCAGCAGGAAGTCAGCTCAGCAGGACTCTGGCACCAAATTTAATCCGAGCTGGTCCGAGAGTCCACACCTGCTCAGTGATTGCGGCGTGTAGATAAAACCTGTATACAATTCTGGGATTTACTAAGAAATATCTTCCACTGATTAGTCAGTCACTATCGACACTGTAATCCTGCTAACTATTATCTGACATGGATGTCACAATATTTACAAGATATGCATGGATAATGAGAAGAGTAAACTCAAAATTAACAAAAAACAACATTATTCCAATATGCGTTCTATACTTTTTAATAACAGCACTTTAATAATATGTTGATAGGCATATATATTTTTTCACTTTTATTAATTAATTAATAAAAAAAAAACAAGACAGAAAATCAAGATATTTTTAAGCACATTCCATATTTCAAACAACATTGTAAATTGATTAATATTAGATCTTTGACAATGTATATAATGTACCGATTTGTAATTCATATATCTAGATCACAGGCTGTAAATTCAATAATTAAACTGAAAGAAAACATTAATTAATATTAGCAAACTGAAATGCCATTACAGATGACTGAGTAGAAATGTCACTAGCCCCAAACTTAATCTAAAGGATTGTATAGATTGGATATTTGTTGTATAACACACTAGCGAATCAATGTGTTGAGGACATTCCTACGTCTGATTACAGTGACACCTCTCACATCCTATTAACACCATCAACACCAGAAACATGTTAACATACATACTGTTAGCATCTACTTATTGGCTGACCTACACGTTGTGATACATGTGTACTACAAAGTTGCTATTCATTTTGAGGTTGTACCTTTGGTACAATAGTAGATCACTATCTCCACAACAGTTGAGATTTTTCTGTGCTGTAAATATATTAGTGTATATATCTTGTATGGTTGAATTCTACAATGGCAATTGACACCTAAATACTAAATATTTTAAACTAAATGCCATAACTATTTTTAGTTATCTGTGTGATGCATTTTATATATATGGTACATTTATGTCAATCAATACTGATTTATCAAGCCTTTAAGATAATAGTACATGTTAAAGACTAAATACATACATGATATGAATGCATAATACTGTCAAGCTTGTATTCATTCAAAGGTATGTTTTTCTATATTGTATACACTATATATGACAAATGCTTTTACAGTAAAAAAACTCTTCCCAATTAACCCTCTCCATGCTTGAGGCAACCAGAGATTATTATGGAGCAGTCAGTGCCTAATCCAGCAGGGAGATAGTTAACATCAAATACATTATTTTGGATGCCATATGAATGTTGAAGAAAACACCATATTGTAGTATTCCTCCTGAAATATGCCTATAGGTTACATAACTATTTTGAGCATGATTTCATGCTTTTATATTACATTTTGCATTAAGATTTAAGTGCAAAGTTTGAGTTGAGTATGAAAAAGTAAGAGAATTTGTGTTCGTAACCTTGGGGTTCAGGTGTGGTTGCATGAGTCGACAGACAGCAGATTACCTACTGGGAAATTAGCAATAAGTATGCAGGTCCTCATAGACTATCAAGGGGGATCATTGCTTGTCTGGACACTAGTTATCTCCCTTGTACAGGTACCTGTGTGTGGATTATTTTATGTATTTCTGATGAGGAGAAGTGGAGGCAATGTATGTCTGTATACTAGTTATCTCCATTGTACAGAGATTAATTAAGGTCAGGGTGTATTTAATTTCTGTAACAAACAGGGTATTATTTTGACAGCTGCCCTACCATAGAAAAACATAACGACGATGATTTATTTAAAAACAAAGATATGCTCTATATATTAGCATAATGGTCAAAATCATGTTTTACATTTGAAGAAAATTACATTAAATTATAACTGCCAAACACTGTACTTCCTAAAAGACGACTCCCATGAGAAAATAAGAAATAGGAGCAATAATGATCTAGAAAATAGGAAGTGTATTTTGTTTGAATACTAGTAAATCAGTTTGCATGACTAATATCTTAATATAATTATAATGCTACAAGATGAAAACTAACTAAACTTTTTTTTAAATTTGAAAACTATTTCTGTATTTCTAAATTGTTCTTGACTGCCAGCTGCTAAATCCCAGAGTGTTACCTGAGCCTGAGTTATCTCCCCCTGTTGGTGGTTCCCCAAGGGTGTCATGGCTTGTCTGTTCACTAGTTGCACTAATCATCTGTAATCACCTACAACCTGACTAAGCAGCCGACATTGGTATGTGGCGTGTGTAACACAAATTGGCCTACTACCCTTGTTTCTGGTGAAACACAACCTTAGTACCGGTAGTCTTTCAAGAAAGCAATATATTGAAATAGTAAAGTAGTGCAGAAAGTGTCCTTTCTTTTGTGGAATACTGGACCATAGCATGGATAGATAGATTTAATTCCACATGCTTTGAAACAAGTTTCTACTTTAACATCAATAGTGAATCATTGAGACAATATTGGATTTTAATATGTAAGATTTTGTAGATAGAATTGAAATTGATACGTGCACTATAGTGAATGTAGAGATACAGACATGCCATTCTGAAATTATGAAATTAGGATTGATTTTGTTCTGAATATGTAAAGTGATTTTTACGGCTCTATTCGGATCTTTCAAACTGGGAGAGGAAATCCTGATAATAGTATATCTTCCTAGCTGCCATTCCTTCTCTTCTTCTGATGCATACAGCTATACAACCTCCACCACCCCCCCACCCCCAACCCCAAAAAACCACAACACCCAACCCCAAACAAACAAACAACAAACAAACAAAACAGTGATTTAACCCTCTCCCTGCTGGATTAGCAGATTAGGGACAGGCACTGCTTCTTAGGGCATCTCCAGTTGCCTCCAACATGAAGAAAGGTCAAGACAAATATATTGGTCTAATCATGTAGTGTGTATTATTATGCTTATGGAATATCCAGACATAATCACCACCCTCAGCTCCAACCAGTGACAGACAGTACTGAATGAGCTCCACTCACACCACCCTCAGCTCCAACCAGTGACAGACAGTACTGAATGGGCTCCACTCACACCACCCTCAGCTCCAACCAGTGACAGTCAGTACTGAATGGGCTCCACTCACACCACCCTCAGCTCCAACCAGTGACAGACAGTACTGAATGAGCTCCACTCACACCACCCTCAGCTCCAGCCAGTGACAGACAGTACTGAATGGGCTCCACTCACACTAACCTCAGCTCCAGCTAGCAGCAGTGTCTCTTAGACTACGCAGTCTGCAGTCTCGTGGCTTCCGTAGTCTCTGCAGTCCGGACAGCCTCCTGCAAGTATTGGACACACTCACTGACGGAGCACGCTTCACAATTTGCATTCATTGTCAGCGTCGGTGTGATCGTATCAAATATTTACGTGGATAGACGTACCAAGGTGCTTCCGGGATGCTGGTGAATTTTTAAAGCACTGACTTGAATATGTTGTGGAAAGGTACTTTGATTTATTAGATCAAGTTTTAGATAACATTTGCATTATCTGGATTAAGTTGGTCTTTGGACTGAAGGTACTGAACATTACTACAGTGTGACAAGGCAACTAGAGCTTACCATCATTGACACCAGTGACATCAGTTGACACCAGTATTAGTGACACCAGTGACACCAGTGAGATCAGTGACATCAATAACACCTACATGAGATAGGCACACTTTGGAGAGATTACTTCCAAGGTATAGTGTTAAAGAAGATTCCCCAAACAGTGAGTATTATTCCTATGGCTCCATCCTCTGGAAGTCCCAAGATATATTTCCAAAGAAAACATTTTACGTCTAGAATGTACTTGCGCATAGACAAATGCTATCGTTGATGTAAAAAGTGTTATGTTGTTTTTATATTGTGCAATATTACAGTAATTTGTGCCGTTCTCTTCATTTTTTTTCTCCAGATAGTATCAAATGAATCTGTGTATATTGCAGGCATTTAATAGTTTCATGTCTGTGTTCTAGTGTGTACTACTACTACTACTACTACTACTACTACTACTACTACTACTACTACTACTACTACTACTACTACTACTACT